>CM038704.1:33232987-33427987 GCA_021613375.1 Megaleporinus macrocephalus | reverse complement strand
GTAGTGTTAGACGATACATTATTTATCTTTATAAACTGAAAGCGATCACTAAGGTAAGATGTGAACCAGGATAACGCTGTTCCTGTGATTCCAACTATATTTTCTAGCCTGTCCAAGAGAATAGTGTGATCTATAGTGTCAAAAGCTGCACTTAGATCGAGTAACACCAGTAGAGATACGTGGCCCTGATCAGAGGCAAGAAGAAGATCATTTGTTATCTTAACTAAAGCTGTCTCTGTGCTGTGATGTGGCCTAAAACCAGATTGGAATTTTTCATATATGTTGTTCTTATGTAGATGAGAACAGAGTTGTCGAGCTACAGCCTTTTCTAAAATCTTAGAGATAAAAGGTAAATTGGAAATGGGTCTATAACTGGACAGTTCTCTGGGGTCAAGATTTGGCTTCTTTATCAAGGGTTTTATCACAGCTAGTTTAAAAGACTTAGGTACATGACCCAGACTAAGAGAAGAGTTGATGATAGTTAGG
The DNA here is from genome assembly GCA_021613375.1 of Megaleporinus macrocephalus. Classification (NCBI taxonomy): domain Eukaryota; kingdom Metazoa; phylum Chordata; class Actinopteri; order Characiformes; family Anostomidae; genus Megaleporinus; species Megaleporinus macrocephalus. The sequence continues at coordinate 33,427,501 of CM038704.1, read as the reverse complement.
ATAGGTTTAATAATAGCTGGTAATACTTGTTTCAATAGGCTTGTTGGAATCATATCGAGTGTGCATGTAGCAGAAGTTGAGGAAGATATAAGTTTTTCTAGTTCTGTCTGCTGTAGTGGAGAAAATGTTTCTAGTCTTTCTTCTAAAATCACATTTTGTGCTGTTTGAGCCAAACCGGATGAAGGATAGGTTACTCGTATTGGTAGAACTTTTTGTCTAATATTCTCGATTTTGCTATTGAAAAAGTCCATGAAATCATTGCTGCTGTGGTTGGCGGGTATTTGAGGTTCAGATCCTGCCTGATTTTTGGTAAGTTTTGCGATGATGCTAAATAAAACTCTAGGATTGTTTTTGTTGTGTTCGATGAGTGTGGACAGGTATGCTGAGCGTGTTTTAATAAGTGCCTTTCTGTAACTGCTAAGGCTGTCCTTCCAAGCAGAGTAAAATACCTCCAGCTTGGTCACTCTCCATTTGCGTTCTTATTTCCGTACTGTCTGTCTTAAGGTGCGTACTTCATTGTTGTACCACGGAGCAAGCTTTTTTTGTTGCATCTTTTTAATTTTTATAGGTGCAACGTTGTCTAAAGTTAGTCAGAGCGTATTTTCTACGCAGTCAGTTATTCTGTCTAGCTCGGTTGGGTCTGATGATGGAAAAATTATGGTTGATATATCTGGAAGAGTTTCAATAAAGTTCTGAGATGTATTTGGCATTATTGAACGTTTCATGCAATAACGGGGTGATGTACATACATTTTTACTAAGACTCAATTCATATGAAATTAGGAAGTGATCTGAAACTACTGAAGTCTGTGGAAGAACAGTAAGATTATGTATATCAACACCTAAAGTCAAAACTAGATCTAGTGTGTGATTACAGGAATGTGTAGGCCCTATTACATTCTGAGTGAGACCTACAGAGTCTAAGATAGATGAGAAAGCCTTTTTTAATGGATCTGCTGAGTTTTCAAAGTGAATATTAAAATCTCCTGCGATTATTAGTTTCTCAGCGCTCACTGCTAGATCTGCAATTCTTTTAAGAACTCAGAATAAGGTCCTGGTGGTCTATAAATGCTGACTAGGGTGAGTACACTTCTATTAGTGGTCGGATTGGTGATGTTTATGAGAAGAATTTCAAAAGAATTGAAAGTGAGATTGTGTTTCTGACTTATGTCTAATGAATTTTTATGAATGACACATATACCCCCTCCTTTACCGGACAGTCTGGGGCTGTGTACATACTTATAGCCTATGGGGGTGGCTTCATTTAATGCCAAATATTCCTCAGGTTTAATCCATGTTTCTACGAGACATAACACATCAATTTTATGGTAGGTTATTGTATCATTTACAATGACAGCCTTAGAGTTCAGTGATCTTATATTAAATAAACCAAACCTTAATTCAGAAACACTGCAGCTAGACACTGGATCTAATATTCTTATATTAACTAAGTTATTTAAACAAACTGATTTAGATTTTCTAAGTTTGTGTTTAATTCGGGGAAACAGTGAAACAGTCTCAATATAGTTGTACCTAGGTGACGTCTCAAGGCAGCGAGCAGACGGTCGGTTTAGCCTGTTTGTCTGCTGCCTGGTCTCGGCTCTGGACAGTCAGCAACTACCTCCGCTGCTCTGCTGACTAACTAAGAGGCTATGGGCCTCTTAGTTAGTCGGAATATCTATCTATTCCTCTTATTATAAATGTATTTTTGTCTATCTATATATCTATCTACACTCATTATCAAAACGTTAACCCCCCCATATCTTTCTCAATATAACTTTATTACTATCTGTCTATTTATTTATCTATCTAGCACTATAACTGCACTTTTGTCTGTCTATTTATCTATCTATATAGTTCTATCAATCAATCAATCAATCAATTTATCTATCTATCTATCCCTATCAATAAAAATGTATTATATGTCTATAACTGTATTACTATCTGTGTTACTAGAGTCCAGAAGGCTAGAAGCAGGAGGGCTTGTAGAAGCCGCTGGCAGATCTGGTGAGCAGGCTTGATGTTTGGGAGAGATCGCCGGTGTTGAATGTGCTTCTCGCACGCACCTCCTGTGGTCGTCCAGTGGTGCTGGGGAACCTGAGACAGTATTTGCATCCTGGACCAGATCCAGCCCTCCGTGGAAAGATTAGAGCAGTGCACCTTTGCCAAAGGTGGCTTTTCAATAGACTGCGCAGTGGAAACAAAAGTCACTTACAGGGACCGACGCAAGTCGGGGAACGTTCTGCGCAGTAGAAACAAAACAGTCTTTTAAAGTGACCGTCGGATGCCAGGAAAACTAACCCGATATGGGAATCTTTCTCAATATAAGTTTATAAATATCTGTCTATTTATTTATCTATCTAGCTATATAACTGCACTTTTGTCTATCTATCTGTTTATCTATCTATATATCCCTATATTATTATAAGCTATCTATCCATATATCTGTTCCCCTGTCAATAAAAATGTATTATCTGTCTATAACTGTCTATATCTATTTATCTTTCTTTATATCTATCTATCTATCTATCTATCTATCTATCCCTGTCAATAAAAAAATATTACTGTCTATCTATCTATCTATCTATCTATCTATCTATCTATCTATCTATCTATCTATCTGCTTCTGACAGATCCTTCTTCAGATGTTGGACAAACTCATGATGGCTAACAACACAATCATTCTCCAGGAGATGTTGAAACATAACATCAATGGGTAAACGAGGAACTCTTCCAAACACGACAAAAAATGGAGCCAAGCCCGTAGTCTCATGTACTATACAATTGTAGCTGAAGGTCAAAGTTTGCAGCATTGGGACTTGCACCTTGGTGGAAGGGCTCTTACCATACTTTCAAGGGTTCTGTTGAAGCGTTTGGTAATCCCGTTACCCATGGAATGGTATGGGGTTGTGTGGGATTTATGCACACCTGCCATCTCGAGTAGATCTCTGATGAGCTTGCTCACAAAGTTAGCTCCTTGATCCGAGTAGATCCTTTTGGGAAAGCCATAAATGCAGAAAAAGTCATTCCATAAACGGCGAGCAACTTGCTTGGCTGACTGATTTCTACACACGAAAACGTGAGCTAACTTGGAAAAATGGTCAGTTACAACAAGAACATTGATGGTTTTCTGAAGTTTTTCTGCAGTCCAAAAATTAATGCATACCAACTCCATTGGTTCCGAGGTGCGAATGCTTTCAAGGGGTGCATGAGCATCTGGTTCAGGGGTCTTTCCTAATACGCATCTCTGACAGTGCTTTACATAATATGTGATATCTGTGTTCATGCCTGTCCCGAAAAATCTTTCGCAGGCCAGAGAAAGAGTTCTTGTACGTCCCTGGTGACCAACCACATCATGCACACCATGAAGAACTTGCTTTTTCAGGGATTTTGGGATGACAAATTTGAAGATTTTTTTTTGTTCAAGTGATGATGCTTCTTAACTCTGTACAATACACCATTTCTTACTCTGAGTTTTTTCCAGTGCTTCAGGAGTCTAATTACTCCAGCAGATTCTGTCCATTTCTCATGTCTAGTTGGTTTTCTATGTTGCTGTACATAATACAAGGCCCTGCTAACTGTAGCATCCTGTTCTTGAAGGCTTAACAGTTGACTGTGTGGAATGACTCTAGATGGGTCTTCCTGAGGAAGCTGAAGTGATTCTGGTCTAACACATGGCATCTGGGAAATTCCACCACTACAGTGAGCATCTAGAACCGCAGACACTTCATCAGCGCCAATGGAACCACCTGAAGAATGAATGGTATCTTTTTCCAAAATTTGATCACCATCAGAGCTGTTATGACTCTCAACAACTAAACAATTAGTTGTAAGGCAGAAAGCATCTTACACAGTACCTTTGCAAACTCCATTAACCTCATTCAAAAGAGAAGCTATAAGGCTTTTTCCCAAGACGGTGACTTATGCAGGACTGGACAAATGGTTCACGGCTTAAAGCATCAGCAACAGTATTCTTCCTCCCCGGAACATACTTCAAATCAAAGTCATAAGCTGCGAGCCTGGTCACCCATCATTGTTCACATGCATCTAACTTTGGTTTAATTAGAATGTAAGTCAACAGGTTGTTGTCAAGGTGCCACTGTGCGTGAGGTCATTCTTCATGGTGTCAACCTGACACTTAGGTGTCCAGTCATCTGCTGAAAGCTTAACAGCAGCAACAGGCTTCCTCTTGCAAGGTTTCCTGCCTCTACTGGTTTTGTCCTGAACTTTTTGCTCAGAGAGTAGCTTGAACAGAGGTTTGGCTTTGGCTGAGCAATCTTCAATAAAATGCCTATAGTAAAGGACCATGCCCAAAAAGGACCTAATTTTTTTTGTGATGGTGTAACTTCATCACTTTCCATCAGATCTAATTTCTAGACACGACCAATGCCTTCCACTTTCCCAGGATCAGTCTGCACTCCTGATTCAAAGTTAATATGGTCAAGAAATCTGACACACCTCTTTAGGAAGTTGCATTTTTTCGGTGCCAGCTTGAGGTTGTGATTCTTGAGACGTAAGAAGACCATCTCTAACCGTTCCAAGGCCAGCTGTTCAGTGGATGCAAAAACCATGAGGTTGTCCAGGTAGCACAGGACACTGGTGAAATTCTCATCTCCAAATATAGCTAACATCATTCTCATGAATGTCGCTAGACTATTCGATAGGCCCTGAGGCATTCGATTATATTCATGGAGGCCAAATGTTGAGGAGAAAGCTGTATACTTCTTGTGCTTTTCACACAATGGAACATTATAAAACCCAGATGTGAAGTCCATAGTGGAAAAGAAGACATTACCTCCAAGAGCAGCAAGGGCATCTGCCTGGTGGGGCAGTGGATGTGCGTCTTTCACTGTCCTTTATTAAGCTATCTGAAATCAGTACAGACACCAGGACTAAGGGCGACGCATACTCACTATGAGATTTTCTAATGATGCCCATCTCATTAAGAGCTGTTCTCAACTTTTCATATTGGCTTGGAGCAACCCGACGATAGGGAAGACAAAATGTTTTTTTTATCTACAAGATGTATCTTGTGCACAAAGTCAGTGGCTTCTCTACAATCCATCTTGTGTCAAGAAAAGATTGCCTCATACCTTTCAATGATCTGTAGAAGTCTGTCTCTCCACAAATTGGTGAAGATCATCATCCCCAACATCACTGGGCTCATAATTCTTCAGTAGTCGTTAGTCTTCCTCATCAGCTGTATGAGTGCCTTTCACTAGTTTTCCGACAGCTGAGAAGGAGCAGGCTTTCTTCTCTCTGGACAGTTGTTTCTAGAGTGAGCAGGTGAGTAGCACTGAAAACACAGCTTATGGTTTCGACAGTGGGTAAAGCCAGAGTGAGTAGCATCACCACAGACGGTACAAGGCTTGTTATTTAGGCTGTCAATTCTGGGAAGTTTAGACTTTCTGTTGCCTAAATTGGACTGCACAGAAGTCGACTTCTCTAATAGAATTCTCTCCAACATGCCAATGACAGGATCAAGAGCAAAGGATTCAGTGGTCTTAGGTGATTGGCAGTCTTGGGTCTTTAGCAGCGATGTTTGTATTTGAGACAGTTCTACCCTTTTCACAGTCAATCTCTCATTAGGTGTGGAAATGGTAGCACTCATTTTCAAACACAGTGGTATTCTTCTAAAGATTCAAGATTCAAGAGTTTTATTGTCATATGCACAGCAGAACAGACAGTTACACTGTACAATAAAATTCTTACTTTGCTGTTCCTCCATTCACCAATAGATAAAGATAACAAAAAAGGAAATAATAAAAATATATACAAAATATACAAAGTATAATAATATAAGTTGAAGTAAATAAAAGTATTTTTATATAGTTAAAAAATACAAAATAAAAGTTATGTGTGCTTTTATGTGCAAGTATGAAGAGCAGCAGCCATAAAGTGCAAGTTGCAAGTAACAAATGTAAACAATGTTTTGTGCGAGTAGCGAATGTAAACAGTATTGTGTGTAAACAGCAGTACAGTGAGTGTAAGGTGCAGTTAAAATCAGACCAGTTAAAACCAGTTCAGATAAGAGAAGTTAGAGAGGTAGTGCGTGACGTGTTCACAAGCCTGACGGCCTGTGAGTAGAAATTGTTTGTCTTGTGGTCCTGGACTTCACACTCCTGTAATGTCTGCCTGAAGGTAAAAGTGTAAAGAGTGTGTGCTGGGGGTGTGTACTGTCCCTGATTATGTTGTGGGCCCTCCTAGTGACCCTGGTGTGATAGAGAGTGTGTGTGCGCCGAGAGTCTGCTGTGGTGTAGTAGCCCTCCAGCTTCAGCCTGTACTGTGTCTTAGCTTCTCTGATACATCTATGCAGGTCATATCTAGTCATTAGCGTTGCCAGAGAGAAATGCAGTCTGGCGAGCACGTAGCATGGACCGAACTTCACCATTTATCCATGGTTTTTGGTTGGGGTACTTTAAGCAGCGCTTTGAAGGGACAATGGTTTCAATGCAGCTGCTGATGTAGCCAGTTACCCCAGAAGCATAGTCCTCTAGATCAACAGAACCGTCCTCTCTCACAGCAGCAGTTCTAAACATCCCAGTTTGTACTGTCAAAGCAGTCCTGAAGCACTGAATCAGTTTCTTCATTCCACACTTTAACAATTTTACTCACTGGAAGTGACCGCTTGAGGAGTTGTCTGTATGCTGGATAGAGGAACACGGGGATGTGGTCGGACTGTCCGAAGTGTGGCCGAGGCACAGCTCTGTAGGCCTCCCTCACGTTGCTGTAGACTTGGTCGAGTAAGTTGTTCTCCCTCGTCGGGAAGCTCACGTGCTGATACTACTTGGGGAGGACAGTCCTCAGGTTTTAAATGATTAAAGTCGCCGGCAACAATAAACACGGAGTCCGGGTGCGCTGTCTCTTGTTTACTGATGACGTCATGCAGCAGCCCCAGCGGAGTTCGTGCGAGGCGAAATGTAAATAGCCAGTATAAACACACCGCTGCACTTCACTATCAGCAGTTCTAAGTCTGCTAGACAAAGTTTTTCAACTTTTTACATCTGAACACCACACGTTATTTATGTAAACACAGACACCGCCACCTTTGTTCTTTCCCGATGCTGCCGTGCGGCCCTCGCAGTGGACGTGTGATCGCTGGATCGCTGATTCTGGCGTCTTGCCAGAGAGCCAGGTTTCTGTGAAGATCAGAGCACAACACTCTGATCTCACACTGAGTTGTTATTCTGGTTCTCAGCTCATACAGCTTTTTTTCGAGGGCTAAAGATAAGTTCATGTGGAACTTTACCAATCTCCAGGAGTGCCTCTCTACTGTAACTAAATGTTACGGATGTATACTGTACATTTAAAATAAATACTAAAGACAAAATAAATTATAAATAACGTTGGCTACCGGAGGAACACACAAAGACGTCTGCCACGGTGGGCGCCATCTTGGATGTCTAAAACATCTTGAACCTCTTCAGCAGGCCATTTGTCAATTGTCATTGATCTGAATGTCAGGACAAGCTCTTTAGATGGACAATTCAATGAACGTACGTGTCAATTCAGCACTTGGGCACTCAAATGACTTGCCTTGCTCTCTCAACCGGTCAACAGCGAGGTCAGCAGCCTGGTTGAGTCTGAGCCAGTAATCAAAAGCATCTTCGTCAGCCTTGGGCAACATGGAATAAAAGTCTGCCAATAGAAGAGGTGAGCATGGGACAGAATCAAAGTGCTTGCGCAAAAGAGCATAAAGGGCCTCTGGATTCCGTACAATATCAATGCCACTATTTCTTGTCCCAAACTTGACAATGTCCTTTGCCCTACCTCTTAGATGTAGGAGTATCTCTTCAGCTCTGTCGCAATGTCCCCCTTTTTTAATGAAGTTCCTCATTAGATCTTCCCACTTACGCACTGTTACAGAGTCTGAGCTATCCCCCATAAAATTAGGTGGATCTTTTACTTTTCTGTGGGACACAAGCTGGACTTGTGATCTGTCAAGGCTCTGTGCATGAGTAACATTTGGGGAGTCATGTGTAGTGAAAGCACTAGCAGTGACAGTATGTGGTGAACTAATGTGAGTGATGATGCTGTCTGCTAGTTCCTGACTAATGCGCTTAATTACATCACTCATTTGACTAAGCACATCACTAGACTGCAAAGCAGGGTTTGGGGTGGAAGAGCTATTTACCTGAGGGCTAGGTGCAGCAGCAGTAAGAGAATGCTTATGGGGATTCTCACTTTCACTAGCTAAAGGAACCCCAACTACAGCTTGGCCATCTCCCACAGTATAAGCATCACCCCCTCGAACAGGACTATCAAAGTGTAACATCATAGGGATCCCCAAAACATCTCTGCCCCTCCCCACACTTGTGCTTATGGGGTTTGCAATTCATCACTACACAGCACACAAGCAAAGACACATTCAGAAAAAAAAAGATAAAGTCTCACAAATCATAATGCTGAACCAACATTTGCTAAATCAATGATCTGATCAGTCCATCTGTAATGTGCACCTGGTTCCACACAGACATAGGGCAGCAGGTCAAGTCTCGCTTCATTAAAGACAGCATAAAGTTACGGCATCATTGTGACCCTCTCCCTTGTATAGTGTTTCTATCTATATATCTATATACACTCATTATCAAAACATTAACCTTTATCTTTCTCAAAATAACTTTATTATTAGCTGTCTCTTAATTAATCGATCTAGCTATATGACCTTCTTAATATAAATGTATCTTTAATATATATCTATCTTTTCCTCTTAGTATAAATGTGTTTTTGTCTATCTATAAATCTATATTCACACGTGATCAAAATGTTAACCCCCCCATATCTTTTTTAATATAACTGTATTACTGTTTATTTATTTATCTATCTAACTATATGTCCTTCTTAATATAAATGTATTATTATCTTTTAATTTATCTATATTTATCTATCTATCCCTCTCAGCATGACTATTACTATGTATTATTACTATCTTATCTCTCCATCTCTCTAAAATCACTTTAGAGTAATGGTTTTAGCATTTGTGTCTTTGATGTTACTTGGTAACCGACTGAAAGATTTGAGGTATGGCCCATCCCTAATGTGCACAAGATTTGCGTTGCAAGATAAGACTGTTAGAAAACTAAGTCTGGCGTTGACGTAATTCTGTCTGCCTCAAAGTTCCACCCCCCGGCTCAGCCCACTTCGACTTGAAAGATGTGAGAGCAGATGTCCCTAAGTCAAACGAGTGAAAAGTAGAACAAACCGCTTGGTAATAACATCAGGAAATCCTGCAGTACCACGGCAGGACTGTGGTCCGAGGGTTCAGCTGGGCGGGGTGTTGGCATACGCAAGCATCGAAGGATTTAAACGTCTCACTGGAACAAGTATTTGCTTTGTAGAGGACTACGAAAACAGATCAACACATCATCAATGTTTTCGTTTGGCGATCTCTCAGAAAGAAGTGAAAACAGAAAAGAACCGATTTAAAGCGGTATTCCCAAAACCACTATCTACGTATTTTAAATGTTCAGCTTTATGGGTCTGATAAATGGGGCAGCGGACATTCAGATCAATGTGTCCTATACGTGTAATTGCAAACGCTCGACTTCGAACCAAAGTATGCCGATCAGTAAGTATACATATCTGCTTTCATATATTTTTATTCAGGAACAGCTCTATTTCAGGCGCTCTTTTTCTTATTGAACTAGTCAACTGTGCTACATTCCGCACGTATATTGTTGCCTATAAGTTGCCTGTCTTGCTCAAGTTGGCTAGCTGCCTGGCTAGCGTTATATATTTGAGGTTTCTCGTTTGTTGCTGACCTATCTAGCCGACCCTGTTTTCAGTTTGTAAGCAGTACTTGTCGAAACCACATTACAGATCATTTTTGTGAATTCATTAGTTCGGTTAGATTACAAAGGAATTTTGAGACATAGCGGTCACCCAGGTTTCGTATTTTGCTTTTACTTGATGTCGTTACAACAAACTTGACTTGGGCCAGACAGACGGCTAGTAGACTGTGTTCAGATAATCATTAGCTCAAATTAGATCACACCGGATTTGTTCGGCTAAACAGTGGTTTGTAGAATAGTTCTGAATCTGTTTCAGATAAAGTAGCATATTTTTATAGGAGCTGTCTGTGTAGTGCCATGTTTATTAAGAGGGTGTAGACATTGTCAAAGGATGCCGTGCCTTTGTTGAGTTGTCAGCCAGTCACTCTCATCAGCTGACTGTATGTGTCTGACGTGCTGTCTGCTCTAAAGTCCTTGGCTGCTGGGAGTTGCCTGGGCAATACCCTGCCTAATCTATGGTGACTAATGTAATGTTAAAACTGTAGCCTGCTGTTGTTTTGCGAATCATTGAACAATACAAAAAGGTTATGCGTTTAGATGCCAACATGATCATTGAGCAGAACAGTGTATTCATTTAGTATCACAGGAAGCTCTTTGGGAATTCAGAACTACACAGACTAGTTTCCTTTTCATATTTGTTTTTTCGTTATTTTTCCTTTTCTACTGTTTCAAATCGTTGTCTCATTGATACTATTAAATACACAGTAAAATACATGTGCAAATAGTTAAATGTAGCAGTCTGTCTGTTTACCTATTTTTTTCAAAATACACTTGAAACACACATCCCCCTTTTTCTTAGCTAGAGATTTAGTGTAAATAACATTACTTGCCTTTTAAAAGTCCAAACTTGCTTTTTTAAATTCTAACGTAAGAGGCAACTATTACAGAGGAAATTAATTGTAGATATTTGCCCTATTACATTTGGGTAAAGCATCATTTAGGCAAAAAGTATTTAGACAGCATAGATAGGCCAAAATAAATAATTGCCTGAAACCTATCATGCAGTCCTACTGGCTATGGTGTTTGAGCGGCTCAGATGTCTCTGTGCTGACGTTGAGTGGTTGTGATGTAACCTCTGGCAGCTTGCCTTTACTTTTTAGTTTTTTAAATAATATTCAGAGGTACATAAGAATTTGTTTTAATTGAGAAAAGAATTGGCTGATGCAGCTTTTTAATTTTAGTTTTATTAACTGACTAGACAGTTAATATGTCCTCATAGCTCAGTAAAAGCGATGCACAAATTAAATGTCCTTGCTCCCTGCCATAGACTGGTTTTGATGTGAAAGATGCACACATAAACACTGTGTCATTTAATTATATCTTACTTTTCAGTTTTGCATTTTTCAAGATGTAAAGATTTAAATCATCTCACTCTCACACAGGAAAGTTCAGACTGTGATAATGTTAGATAAGGAGTATAAAACAGAGGCTCTCTGATATGTCTTTGCATAAATGTTTGTCTCACTGACTGTTATTTTCTTTTTCAATCTACCCAGAAAGGTATAAATAGTATTTTTTGAGGAAAATTATTTAAAAAGATGAAAATTAAGGTACATGGCAGATAAGTGCAAAACAGCCTGGCCAAAAAAAGGTCACACACTCTAATATTTAGTAGGACCGACTTTAGCTTTGATCACGGCATGCATTCGCTGTCACATCATTTCCAAAAGCATCTGCAATGTCACAACATTTATTTCGGTCCAGAGTTGCATTAATTTTACCCCAAGATCTTGTATTGATGATAGGAGATTTGGACCACTGCGCAAAGTCTTCTCCAGCACATCCCAAAGATTCTCAATGGGGTTCATCGCGCTGAAAGGTGATCAGTAATCGGAATCGGCCTCAAAAACGTTGATCGGTCCATCTCTAGTAGGTACTAGGCATGATGGGTGCATCGCCGCCTCTCTTCATACCCTGATGTGCCCATCACTATGGAACAGGGTAAATCTTGACTCATCAGACCACATTACCTTTTTCTATTGTTCCAGAGTTCAATCTTTATACTCCTTAGCAAATTGAAGCCGTTTTTGCCGTTTAGCCTACTGACTAGTGTTTTTTTTAAGGCTACACAGCTGTTTAGTCCCAATCTCTTGAGTTCTAGGGCTACTTGATCTGGTGGTAGGGCTTTGCACAGGAAATGATGAGGGGGCTAAATATGAGTATCAGGTTTCAAAGTAAAAGAATCATATCACACTGATTTTTAAGCATTTGTATGTGGCTACTCGTCCAATTACCTCATAACTGGCATCAATGAATGTTTTTTTTTCTTTCTTCCCTGTCAGTGGAAGATGTGATGGTAAACTTCATGATACATATATTGCCTTTGTTTTTTTTGTCTGCTCTTGCTAACTGCCCGTACAACCACAATGTTTTTTGGATATCGTTTCTCTTTAGCATACATACTCAAATCAAGTTCTGAATATAAACTAAAGCCTATGAACTAAAGCCACAGACTTAAAACCCCACTGCCTGAGGCAGTTTTTTGCCTCGGTATGTGTCAGCAACAGCACGGTCAATGTGTATGAACATGACTTACTGTATTTCATGCTTTGCTTATTTAGATATTTAGAGACAATTAAGACCAAGCTGTCTGATGCAATATCTCTTTGTGACAATGTAAATTGTTATACAAAGTAAATATAGTTTAAAAGTGTAAAAGTAGTCCTTCATTGACAATCTGTGTAATTTAACGTTTTTGGCTACACAGCAGCACTGTGTATAGATGTACAGGCTTATGGTTAACTTAACCAATAGCTACTGTTTTTCTTTGTCTGCCTCTCTGTCTCCTTTCTTTGACTGTGGATATGCGATGTCTGTTTTAGTTTGTTATATCTAAATTGGCACAAACTCCAGGTAGTGAGAACATGTCTAGATTACTTTAAATAAAAAAAACATTGTATATGGAAAAAGAGAATACTAAAATGCCAACAATGTCTGTGTATCTGCCTAAAGATGGATTGGTGACTTGTCCAGGTTGCTTCCTCGCAGCCAATGACTGCTTAGTTTGATAAACAAATGGTCAGATGGAAAATAGTCTGTACACCATGGCAAATAGCAACCTTTTAGCAACATCATAGCACCCAACTAAAATACCATGTTAACTGCCTAGCAACATTTTAGCAATAGCCCGGGCTACCATAGCAACCGCCTAGCAGTTCATTAGCAACCACCTGAGATACCATAGCAACCACTTAGCAACACCTTAGCAACTACCTGAGATACCATAACAACCACCTCACAACATATGGGATACCATAGAAACCACCTAGCAACATTCTAGTAACAAGCTGGGATAGCATAGCAGCCACCTAGCAACACCAAAACAACCACCTTGGATACTATAGCAACCACCGAGAAACACCTTAACAACCACCTGAAGTACCAGAGCAAATGTCTGTTAGCACTCTAGTAACAACCAAGGATATGAAAGCAAACGCCTAGCAACATCCTAACACCTAGGATTCAATGTTTTCTGCTAAAAAGGGAGAAATAGTTCATGTTAAGTTGGTAAAGTAGAGGAGCAGAGTTTTAGTGTTTTCTCTGCACTTTACTTGGTGCCTGAACACTGGTAGCCCTGACAGCCCTAACACTCCTGACTCCAGCTAAAACTACCCCCTCACTTACACCATCTCAGACAGACATTTCATTACAAATTTGACATGCTATGTGCTGAACAGGGAAGGGAGAGGCAGAATGTCTGATTCACAAATTTCTTTTTGCCCCAGGTTGTCTCATTGACCATCTTTCTCTAAATTACAGTGTCAACCATATCATTATTTAACACCCCTTTCAGCTTTCACCAATAGTTTTGTCTTGTTCCTATCAGCAATTTTGTAAGTTTATCTAGAAAAGAGCATTTCACTGAATGACCTTGTTTACGTCTTAATTGTTTAATTCTGTGGAATTTCCCATTAATGTTGTAGGGGATATAAACAAAGCTTTAGATTAGATACCTCTTAAAATGCAATGTTCTTTGCTCTCATAACAACAGAACTTGCATATTGTTTTCATAGTAATTACCAAGTAATTCATAGAATGTGCTGAATAATGTAAAGTAACATTAGTATGTAACATTAGTATTATGTGTTTGCAGTTTATGGGCTTTAGCTAAACACGCATCCGGGGCTGCACTTGTGTTTCTAGTGGATAATTTGTCGAGCCTATTTCAAATTTTAACTTTTTTTTCCTTCAAATTTCCTCTTTTTAAGAAGCCAACAAATAATCTTATCATTCAAATGTTCTGCAGTCACTAGTGACATCACTAGTCATATAAATAATTTAAATATAAACATGTTTATATTAATGTTTATTTTAATATGAACAATTTGAATAATTTTAGATTCATTCATTATTTCAGTTATTTTCAGAAAAAATATTTAAATATACTGTAAATATGTAATAAGCATATGTTTGCTTGCTTATTAGGTTTTGATTACGGTTATTGGAATACATGTTTATGTTTTATGCATGTGGTCCCTGTCTAGCAGTCACAGAGCAGAATTATTGTCTTAATTCAGATATATGTAAATTAAAGTTTTGCATATGAAACAGTGGTTGTCTGCATGGGAGTGGAGTTTGAGGAGGGGTTTCTATGGTTACCATGCTATATCTGGATTACCAAGGTCAGGGTTCAGAGGTGGTGCCCAGCCAGGGTGGACTCGAGTTGAATGGTTCATTGTCACTCAAAGAGGGTGTCTGTGTCTGTGCTGAGTGTGGTTTGTGTTGGTGGGGCTGGGGGTTCTACTGTCATTCAGAGTCAACAGACTTTGTAGTTACTGAGTCTGTAGTTCTACAATCAGCATCTAAATTTTCAATACGGTTTACAATATTACTAGCATTTTCAGAATGGTTAATGGTGGAGATTCAAAGCTTTAATAGCAGGGTTCTGGTTGAATTTCTTTAGCCAATTGTTTGAAATTTGGCCTTCAGGAATCAGGAGACTGGAGCGTTGACTTAAGTTTATTGATACACAGACAAAAATGTGGACAGGTCAGTCAATCACAATCAGTCTGTTAGCACTCGGAAAGCAGTCTTAATCTTGTGCATGCAGAATCATACACGGGCACAGCATAAGTCATGGTCTGTTGCAGTGTTAATTTCGTTGACAAACTATTTTCGTCATAGTTTTCGTCAACGAATGTTTTTTTCATGACGAAAACGAGACGAAAACTAAATGAAATCTACAGAAAGGATAAGAAGTATGACGAAATTGACACTTTAGTCAACGAACAAAAACGAGATGAACATGTTTGGCAGGGACGACATTCAATCAGAACTGATTTAGTTTTGTGAAAGGCAGGGACAAGTTAGGAAAACATCCAATCATAACTACTTCGGCGCTATGGAGAGGCGGGACAAGCCGAGTAGCCGCCAATCAAACGCACACTTACACAAATTTGGTCTAAACCCGGGAAGACCATACGAGCCTGTCAGCTGTCGCTACTCATGATGGAACTAAGTTATCTAGACAGTATCAGCAGAGAGAAAGAGAGTTTAGCGTTTGTGTTTAGAGAAAATCACCACACCGCGCTGGACATTAGCCCTTCAGCACCAGCGTTAGCTAGCTTTATCGCTGCTAACGCTAGCTTAACCTTTATTAATTCTAGTCCTGAAAGCACACTGCCCTCTACAGTTTAGAGCGTGCCCTGCTGTAAACACTGTATTAACTCAGTAAGGTGGTGTTAATGATCAGATTAGTTGGATCAGGTATGTGTTGAAGCAGGTGAAGTGCTGTATTAACTCAGTAAGGTGGTGTTAATGGTCAGATTAGTTGGATCAGGTATGTGGGAAGCAAGTGAAACGCTATATGTGCAGAGCCAGAGTCGGGAGACTAGCTAGGGTTAACTCCAACCATCTGTGTTTGATGATCATGTCCCAAATCTCTCTGTACACACTAGAAAGTGCACATAACAGAATAGCTAGTTTTATTTACAATTTATTAGTGCATGCAATGTGCAGTGTGTGTCTCTAGTAAACACTGTGACCTAGAGATGTGGCAGTTTTTCATTCATTGATTTACTGTTTATTTGTTTTGTTATTTGAATTGCACAATTAAAAATATTTTCAAGGCAAAAAGTGATAAATGCAATTAATGTAGATTAGCTAACCACAGAGCATGTAATTTAATTAGATTCACAGCACTAGTAACAATTATTAAATAAATAAGAGATACATTTTGCAGTTACGGAAGACCTCAGATGTTGTTTGTTAAATCTGTTTGTGTGTGTATTGGCCTTTCAAACATGAATAATATCCCATAACTGGTTAATAAATGTTTCATTTCGTGTAAGTATATATAATGACTTAAATAATTCAAGGGAACTAAAGAAAAAGCATTACATATCACACCCTTTATGTTTTAGTCGACTGAATGAACTGTAGATTTAGTTGACTATATTCTTATGATAATTAGTCGCATAAAACTAAATCAAAATTTGCTGTCAAAATTAACACTGGTCTGTTGCAGGTCCAGTCTTTAACCCAATCTAGTATGGTTTAAGTAGAAGTCTTGAGGGTCGGAAGGGGGGCGAAATGGGAGGGGACGAAGGTGGAGGGAGAAGAGGAGGTTAAAGAGGGGGCAAGGGGAATGAAGATGAGAACATGAATGGAGATGTGGGGTAGATAAGGGGGAGACTGGTATCACCTTAACGGCAGGAGACAATGGGTCATTTTAATACAAACAAAGGAGGTGGGTGAACAACTCTGCAGAGAAGGGGCATGAATTATTTCTCTCACAAGTAATAAAATATTCACTAAGCAATTCCCTGGTACATTGACCTAAATTGTGACCAAATTGTTTGCTTTTTATAAATATAATTTATGCCTTGATGGTTTACGTTCATGTGTTTCATGTGTATTCATTTGTATTCATTTCTGTTTAATTTAGGGATGCATCAATATCATTGTGCACGCTATGCAAAACACAGCCCTATAGACAGCTCTATCTAAAAACAATTTCCCATGAAGCTACTTAACCCCAAGTAATTTTAACTCCTTTTAATATCTCTTCTGATGTAACGTTATTCATTTTGTTTATTTGTTGTTGTTGTTGTTGATTTTAATAAAGGTAGTATTGTAGCAAAAATATTATTGTAGTGATAATAGTAAAAGTGGTTATTAAAGTAGCTGACCAGAAGTTCTAACACAAATGCCAAAGACACAAACTCTTGAAAGTGGGCTTACCAAAATAAGTTGAATGAATTGTTGACTTGTTTACCCTTGTACATTGCCAGTTTGAGCTATATTATTCATTAATGCGGCATGGCACACTGTATGTATCAGAACAAAGACCTCATATAAAATTCGCTTTGGTCTAGTATAAAAAGATTTGATTTTCAGACAGCTTTAAAGCTTTATAGGCAAAATAAATTTCTAGATTTTTGCTACTTTAACCTGTTAATGTTAACAAATTCTATGTGCTCAATAGCACCAATAATCATGTAACCTTTAAGAGAGACTAAAAAAACTGAAAGTGACATCTTCAAAATAGAAAACTTTGAAAAAAACAGGTAATAGATTATGTGTCTTTTCTAGACTTTTTTTCAAAAGTAAAATGATATTAATATGATATTATAAAATGATATTAGTACAAAAAATATTATTGCTTTTAAATTCAGCATACTGGTTTTGGGTTTTGTGTAAAAGGTGCTAGCTGCTCATACAAAAAGTAATAAACTATAAACCATATCACAGAGAGTAATATGCTCTACCACCAACATGGTAGAGTTTTATGGTGTCAAAACCTGTGTGGTATGGTGTCAAAACCTGTCCCATGGTTGCTCAGATAATAGCAAAGGGTTTTATTGGCAGGTTGTCTACCACGTGTTTTCCACTGTCTAAACATATAACCAGCACTTAGGGAATGTGTCTCTGATAATACTGAATTAGAAGTACATGCATGCAAAGTACAAAAGTATTGTTTGTACAAAAGTGCATTGAACATGTTTTCAAATGTGATTAAGCTAGTGACTAACTTGCTGTCAGGCGATTGATAAAATATTAATTGCATTGCTGATGGTCAAATGTGTGAGTTTGCCTATTTGCTTTAGATAAAATGTACTTTCCTTTTTGTTTGTCTGTTACCTTAATAATGCTTTTGGTCTAATGCTGTATTTTATGTATTTAGTAGGTAAAGTTTTGTGTTTGTTTGCATTTGGTGTAAGTTGTTTTGTCTGACCTCTACCCCAGCGGTAGGCAGACTTTTTGCTGTCAGACAGGTCGGGCTGTGGCCATGTGACACACAGACAGAGGTATGTCTGTAGAAACAAAGACAGTGAGGAAGGGAGGAGTGTTTCCAAGCTTGCAGCTGCTGGTAACAAATATGATCACTTCTCAGGAAGACAGCCAGAGAGCAGAACCAACAACAGAAATGAAGCAAAAGTAGGCAAGGATCTTCATATTCTGTGAATGTTGTCATCAGGGTATTAATAAATGTTTTGTAGAAATGTATAGCCTTTTCTGTTAGAACATTACTAGATTGTAACATTATGCTGATAGTAATGCTAATATGCATCAAGCAATGTGGTTTTATAACTCAATGTCATACTAGTCAGCTCCAGCATTAAGGTGGTCCTCAATAAATATCATTTGACGATCAGGAGGCCTGTAGCAGTGACAAATTTGACAAATGAAATGTCACTTTAAGTGGTCTAGAAACATGTTTTTGCAATGCTGTACTACTAGAACCCTGCATTTTATAATTATGTGATGTACATTATATTCAATCAAAACATACTGTACACATAAATCCTGCCAAAATCCTTCAACACAGACACATCACAAACAAAGTAAAAGCATGTCTCTAGTCATCAGTGGAATTGTACTCTGATGCTTCAGTGCCTGATGCTACTGCAGTCTTCTTACTTCCTCCCTGTTGTGTGTTTTTTTTAGTGGTATATTTGTGATTTGTGACCGATTTTTGACTCACATTTTGTTTGTCCTCACTTGAGCACGTTATTTTTTCCACAAATCACCTTTTTTAAATCTTATACAGCAGAAAGATTAGACTTAGGATTAGGTGTAGGTGTAATATTATTTAGCTACAGTAATACAAATAATAATAGGAACTTATGGATGAGCTCAAAAATATGGTTAGACAAATGCACGTGTGTGTGTGAGTGTAAAGTAAGTAAGACATGCTTTAACTGCTTTAATTCTTTTCTCTGGATAATTATGCATGTTCTCAACAATTCACACAGACATGCTATCAGTTATAAAAAAATAAAATGGAAAGATACCTTTATTAAAAAGATATATTGTGTCTTTATAGACCATACAATAAATTACCTACATTGTATGTAACCATATTTCTCACAGATTTTTAATGTATTTATTTGGGTTTAAACAAGTTAAAAAAAGTCTATGCCAAGTATACTGTGTGAATGTTAGGATTTGTAATAATTGTGGCTTTACCCACTATTCATTAAATAATAAGCATACACTTAAGTAAAAACATTTTTGTTCCACCATTTGACACCAGCTGACCAGGCACCCCAAAGATTCACACACTTGTTCCCATGACCCCATGCACCTCCTCCACCACCCCTTCACTACTTTCTCTCTGTCATTCACATGATAATTATCGGGCAAAACATCATGACCTGTGATCTGTATTATGCAGTTTTGTAGTGACAGCGATAACTTTAAATAATCTAAAATAGTTGTAGCCCTGTGCACATTTAACTTTGTTTTTAAATATTTGAAACGTAGCAAAAAATAAATTCTAAATAAAATCTCTAAAATGTATTCTCGGCTAAAGGGTTTGCATATAACTTACATGCTATTGTACATGATATTGTTTAGAAAAAGAGACATAAGCACAAGAGAAACACACATTTACACAGATGATGTTTCTGAAACATCATAAATGCTGTAGACAGTATTCTGAGGTACGAAGTAGGGGTGTAAGAAAATATTGAAATATTGAATATCGGGATATTATGTGACACTGTATTGATTCTCAATAACAGTATTGATACACAGATTACTGGCAGACAGCAAATCATTTGTTTTGTGTTTAAACCACTCACCACTAGATGGCAATGTTGTAATCCATTTTCAACTCCACTCCAACATTAACAAGCAGCACAAGGGCACAATGCTATTGTAAGAAAACCTCTTCATATGTTTTAATAGCAGAATTTGAAAAATCTCAATATATTACTTTGCCTGCAATATCACAGTATATCGCGATATATTGAATTGCCAAAACACAGGCCTAGTAGGAAGGCACCCAACCATATCCGAACCTAATGCCTGCAGAGGTGTGTCAGTGACAGTGTTGTTTGGAAATAAGTTAAGGAAAACACCAGCATTGATACAGTGGACAACTATGCCTTCTAAGGCATCGGCTTATGAGACAGCATAGGCAGCAAAGCATCAAGACAGCTGTCTTCAGTTTTTGATACAGCCAAAGTGTGTGTGGCCAGCAAAGATTTGCCCCGTCTGCCTGCTTACAGCTGTCTGGCTAAGCTGTGACCAGAAGTGACCTGGGTGGATAGGAGGGGTCAGTAAAGGCCATGTCACTGCTTTGAAAAGAGACCTCCATTGCCCCTCCTTCTCCTTTACAGGGAGTAGTTCAGTGTAGAGAGAATGAGAGCGTGTCATGAGTGTGGGAACCCCCTGAATACAGACAGGGATAATGACATAATGCTCAGGGCTGAAAAGTCCTCCCTGCCAACTCTAGGATTCAACCATCTGTGTATCTAACCACACTGCATGTCAAAACTTGGGAAAACCTTGCCTCCTTTTTAAATTTTAGTGTTCAATACCCAGGATAATTTTGTTGACAAAACAACTATTGTTTTTGGTGTATATTATGACATTTCCAGTATTTATCAAAGTGTTTTGCTGAGAAGAGTAAGATTTTTCCTAAATAATTATTTGATATTTTCCAAGCTGTTGTTGGAAAGAAATTTAGGAAATTCAACAAATATTTCAAACATTTCTGCCCAATCCTGTCATGCAAACAAACAGAGTAGTTTATGTGAAATGGAGCTTTGGAAAGAAACATAATGACAAGGATAAATTTACAGGGATAATAGACACAAAAATAAGAAAGAAAAAAAGTGTAATAAAATTGGTGTTTGGTTCCTATTGCCACCACTGCCAACTATTCTGACTTGGTAATTCTGGCTTGGTTCTTAGCAGAACAGGGCAATTTGCCCTAAAACACTCTGAATGACTTTGTTTACATCTTAGTGATTTAAGTATATAGAACAATTGTTCATCATGAAACTGTAGACTTTAATAGTGGTTTAAACATTTGAAAGCTTTTAGTGCTGATGAGTGCTGACATCACCAGTATATAAATTAGTGTATGTTAGTGTACAATTTTAATAATGGATTTCAATCTTTGGATTCTAAGCCTTAATAACAAAACATGACGTTTGACAGGGAGGATATTGTATGCTTCAGTTTCTGTCATTCTTTTATGTTTTCCAGTTAAATATTTCATTTAAAAACAACTACATCTCAGTGTCATTTGTCATATCTAAAATTGCTACACAGTGTAAAACCAACAGCAATCAGTTGATCATTCCTTGATATCTCCCCACCACCCAATATTTCACCCAGCTGTCTTAAATGCTATTTATTGTTTTCTTATGCAATCCGACTGACTCAAACAATGCAGTCTAGACTGTGACTTGGGCCCCATGTGGAAGGTCTTTCTCTCTCTCTCTTTCACTTTGCTCTCGTCATTTACACTCTCTATTACTTTCTTTCACTCCCCCTCACCCCATCTGTCTTTTCCTGGATTTCCTTTCCTGACACTGTGGGCTCTGTTGTATTTACAGAGGGGAGGAAGGCGGGGCATGTGTTTTGTGGTGTTGAATAGACAAGTAGTTTATTCTCAGTGTTGTAATTGTTGTGCTCTGTGAGTACTCCAGAGTGTCCTTTTGGCTTGAGTTGTTGTATATTTTGGATGTATTTGGGAAAAGAACAGCATGCATCTACATCCAGGAACAGACAAAAATGACTGCAAACAGCCATGCACTGGTGAGCCCTGAGCACCACAGTTTCTACCTGAAAAAAAATACTATTAATTTTTCTCTTATTTTCTTTTTTGATGTTAAATTCTTAACAAAATTCACTGCAAAAATGGTATCTTGGCAAGTAGAAACATTGTAAATCTAGTCAATATACCTAGTATTAGTCATTGTGAATTTGTGGCAAGAAAATTCGTGAATTTCTAGATATTTAATATTATAATTTATTTTATTTTACAAACACACGTATATGTCAAGACAATTTCACAGGATAATATGACTTAAAACATGATCTCAAGATTCTGCAGACTGACTTGCCGCTGTTCAGTCATTAGAAGTGTTGCTTAAGACTAATTCATTAATTAACTCATTTTTATTAATTGACTCATTCAGCCAAAATGCACTACAGAACGCCACAGGAGGTCATTCATACCAGTGGCTATCTGACTTTATACCTCCTCCCATACGTTAGTATGACACCTTTCAGCAGAACAATAATTTAATTATGTGTGCCACAACTCAATTGCACAACTCAAATGTGCAATAACTTTCCTATTTCTAAACTCTTACTGCTGTATACAGTATATCTGTACTTATTACTATATCCACAGTCACTTTACATTTTATTATTCTATTGTAATATAAGACTTATATATGTGTACATACTACAAATTTATTTTATGTTGTAAATTATTACTAGTGTGTTTATTTCTCTATATAACTGGATGCTGCTGTAAAAACTGCAATTTCCCCCTGGGATCAATTAAATATTTCTGATTCTGATTCTGATTCTGTAATTTGTGTTGAATTGTGGCTTGGTTAAAGGTCCTAAAAAGAACTGGTTTATTTTGCTGCATATTGTCAACCTTTCACTGCTGAAATAGTGGTTGTTGATAAGCTTGCCTATATTTGTCATTCATTGACACAAATCATTTTTTTATTCTGTCCTTCATGTGGCTAGGCTGACATGTTGAAGTCTCACCTAGGAGTTTGATTTTATGCATGTCTCTTTTAATTCAGATGTAGTCTAGTAATTTCACAGTTTTTAAGTTTAAATCCAGAAACTCTATGGCAAAACACTGGCTCTACAGCTTTGTGCTATGTTTTGTTAATTGGTATTTTTTATCTAGTACTAGTCAAAGACTTATTTGTGCATTGTTCTATGAAGAAACTATGTAGGACGATTTGAATATAGAGAGTGCAAATGGTGAATGTGTTAAGAGTGTGGGGGTGAGAGGGTTGACCTACCCTCTTTTTAAATAAACAAAGGAGTTTCTGTGTGCGTGTTTGCATGTTTGTGTGTGCTTATTCACTGACCTTTCCCATCACAACACAGGTGGTGAGAAAAAAATTCTAGTGGAAAATTGCAGTGGGGGAATTTGGTATTAACAGAAACATGCTTTTATTTAAATTAGTAATTTACTGGTTGACCCCTGCATTTGTCTGTACTCTGCATTTATATATTGATGAATATTAGTTAGGAACTGCAAAAAGGTATCTTGGCAAGTGGAAACATTGTAAAGCACAATTCATCATGTCATTCAAAAGACTAGATTGCTTTCCTGAAGCATTGCATGTAATATCTTTTGCTTGCATTAAAAACATTGCCCGATGATCATTGACTGGGGGAACATCATGTTTTACCTTCTTCTCCAACCACCATATACAGCTAGCTCTAAGACCCTTCCAAATTAAAAATATTTTTTTAAATAAGAAAAAGTTGTAGTTTGACAGTTTCAGCAAATCCGGGCATGATTCATTTGGCAATTCCAGACCTGATTCACTTACGCTTACGCTCTTTCTTTCTCTCTCTCTTATCTGTCTCTCTTAAGCCCAGCTGGAATTCGTACAGATCCTAGTGATCATTGTGGTTATGATGATGATGGTGGTTGTGATCACATGCCTGTTGAACCACTACAGGCTCTCAGCTCAGTCCTTCATCTCAAGACATGGACAGACTTGCCAGCGCCACTTTTCGCTTACCTCAGTAAGTGCTACGCTGCAACTACAAACTAAAATACACACAAATCTTATGCTATGGCAAATTCGAAGTCCCATAACTGCTAAAATTATCATATTTCATGTGAATTGCCCAAGTTAATTTTGAGACCGGTGGTTGAGACAGAGGATGAAAATGCCTCAACAAAAGGGACAAACAATTAAAATTGAGCAGAATTGGAATGAACCGACAACTAGTCTTAACATGAGTTCAGTAATTTATTTTAGCCAATCTGTGTTCCAGTTGTATAATTAAACATAATTATCATCTCACGTTATGTAAGTCTTTGCCAACTTCATAATAATGTGTTCTGTTAGCCTGCAAAGTGTAAGCTTTGGGTAAAGAGCAAATAAATAATGTTATTGTCTAGAGTAAAAAAAAGAGCTAATAACAAATTGCCTCAAAAATCTGGCTAGTAAATATCTTCCTCAAACATTGTCCATCGGGCATTTTGGGAGATCAGAATAGACATTGCAACCCTACTGAAAATGACTTTATTATTATTGTCTCATAGGGTGGGAGTTTGTGGTCATCAGATGGGCAAGGTTCATCAAGTGGAATGAGTGAGGTAAGGCGGACTATGTAACATTATGCAAGTCATAATTTTTCACATTTTTTATTGTATCTTTGACTGTAACTTCCACAGCAGGTGTATACTCCTCGGCCACCAGAACGAGTCCCTCCATACATGCAGCGGGAGCATCTGACCGGGTTACAACCTACTTATCCTCACCTATCTCACATGATCATTGATCTTCCCCCAAACATTCCCCTTTCAGATGGGGAGGAGCCCCCTCCATACCAGGGCCACTGCACCCTCCAACTACGAGACCCAGAGCAGCAGCTGGAGCTGAACAGAGAGTCAGTTCGTGCTCCTCCCAACCGTACCATTTTTGACAGTCCGCTTATTGACGCTTTACTCTGCCCTCCAAGCGTCAACACTGGCATCAGCACTCTTAGCTTGGCGTGCTCTCCGCCTGCCTACAGCGAGGTCATCGGACACTTTTTTCACCCTTCATCTATGCCCTACCACACACAGACTCCACCTGGAACAGGAGTGGGGCCCCCTTCTTTACTGATGCAGGGTGATCTGCAGCAAGTGTTATCCCTAATCAGTAGCACAGAAAGCCGCAACACCTGCAACAAGGAGAAACACAAAGCACAGCAGGTCTGACCATTGGCTAGTGTTAGTTGTCTTCATCTGCACAACCTGCATAGGCCTCTGGTTGTACTAACTAGCATGAATTCTAGTGTAGATTAGCGTCATTACTGGTTTGTGTGGTCTTTTGAATTGTCAGGGTAAATGAAGGAAGGGGTGTTTGGGGGGATTTAGGGCAGATGCACATCTCCATTACATCACAAAAAAAATCCACAGTAGTCCTTTGGAGTATATGACAGAAAGAGCAAGAGTGGTTAAAAACTGTTTATGTATAATATTTACTTGGTATATGCATCACATACCTCTCATGATACTCTATGACTCTAAAACATGTAAACAAACAACAAGAAAGTATATAATTGTTATTTTTGTAAACACAATGCTGCATAGTTCGTTATTTGTCTTCCAATTGAAGATTCATATTCTGGAACATTGAAATGCCATAGAGTTTACATATCTTCTTTAAGAAGATATGTAAACTAGGCAGTAGTTACAGACTCTTATGTCATGGTTTAATTTTTCAATTGACTTGTTAGTTATGATTTCTTATACAGAACCAGAAACAAAACCAACAACACTGATCCAAACCATCCAGTGACATGACAATTTACAATATATACTTGGTGTGCCAACACTTAGTGTGTTTATGTGTACTTATGTGTAAGCACCAAAAAGCACTATTTTAATGGTTGTTATTTATAATGATGTCTAAAATTGCACTATTTTTTAAAAAAGTAACTTAATGGCAAGACAGTGCTTGTGAATAGTGTGAGAGAAATTATTGAATTGTTTGGAGTTTGTGTGCATGTATGTAACTGAGAAAACCATTTAACTTTAAAAATCTTTCTTGCATAGTGAGATCATAAGACACAGGGGAGCCAATTTGTTTAGATTTGTATAGATACAAATCTATAACTAGAGTTAGTTCACTCCTCTTTAAAGCTTGATTTTAATCCAGCTCTGTTCAGTCCATTGTCATCAGTCATGCTGCAGAGCCAGCTCACTCTCTGAGAGAAATGGGCATCTCTTATGGCACTTTATCGATGAGGGGAAAAACACAATCAAGTCCCTCATGCTCTGTTTTCAGTGAGAGAACACAGACATAAATAAATGGTATGCAACTGCTCCCTATTTTGTTTGAAATTGCAGAAGTTCCTTCATAAAAAAACACTGGAATCACAAGAGAAGCAATGACATGTCAACAACAATGGGGATGTAATATTATATTGTGGTCCAATTCACACAGTAACTTAATCTGAGCATTTGAAGTCACTTGTAAATCAAGGTTGAGCACAATCCTATTCCCATGATGCCAAATAGTGACTTGAAGACTCTCAAAGTGTGGCCGGCCTTAGCTGCAATCCTTGATCTTCTGACTTATGAGGGCAAATGAGGGTTTTTTTGTTTGTTTTTTTACCTGGACATTACATTGCTAAATGAACAGATACATTTTAGAATTTATAACTAGAATTTTTTTTGCAATAAGCATTGGAATCCATAGATTCCATGGTGTTGGTAACTGTGCCCTTTTCTGCTTTTTTTTGGCCCAGAAAGAGCTCTCCCTGGTCTAGAAATGGCTATTTTCTACCTTCTAAAATACCCATATGGCCTGACTCTTGCCACTGACCTTAGCAAACAATATGTCAATCAGAATGCCTGTGTCAGAGATCTGTTGTATAGATGTATAAGTGGAGGATGATAATAGTGACAAAAATGGTGATGTGGTAGAGATGTTGCAGAAAGCGTTGCAATATACTTAATATTTGCCTTTTGATAATGTTGTTTCTTATTGAACATAGATTAAACATATAAGGGATATTTTGTTGTTGTTGTATTTGCGTTGTTTAATGTATTTTTGTTATGCTTATATTGGTGCACCTATACAAGGTTGTTAGAAAAAATAACAGTTGATCTAGCTTTTTGCTTATTTGCTTTTAACTGCAGACCCACTAAAGAGTTTCACTTGAGCCATTTTATAATAACTCATCAGTGGATTTTTTTTGCTAATTATATGTATATCTAGGACTATTTTAAGGTTTAACATTAAGTTTAGACTGTTAGTTAGTATTGATATTATTTTTTTTCCGCTAATCAAACATTAAGTATGAATTAATTGTAAAGAAAACAAAGAAAACTTATGTTCCCCCTGATGTGCGATGTGTGCCTTGATGTTGTGTGTGTCATTTTCTCTCTGTTCTGTTTGTTGTGGAGTGGCTTACTTGCAATGCCAAATAATACATTTTGGCCAGCAGCAGAAAATATGACCAAGAGTTGTTTAAATGATGAAACTCAGCATGATTTGTATGTAAGATTAAACCGAATAATGGGTTTGGGTCTGTCTGTCTGAAGTAAAGTTAACAGATTCCAGACTAGAATGTTATCATCTCCCAATGTTTTACTGCTTTAAACACAGTTAAATGACTAGACTAATCAGTCTTTCAATCTCTTAAATTCAATAGCACCAATGTTGAATTTGGATTCAGGATTCTGGATCACAGCCTTAGAAAAAAGCTTGAGTGAATATGCTGAATTAGTTATCTGATTGTTTTTCTAATTTTTCATGCGCAAATAGGCCTTTCCAAGGAAATACTTTGGTCAAGGCCAGATTCAGAAATAGAGAAAATCTATGAGATTTATTTATTTTTTATTCATATACATTTCTTTCCAGTTTTTCCATATCTTTTTTAAGACATACATTGGAACTTGTTCATGGGAATAGACAGTAAAAAGTACTTCAAAGTTGTAATACAAAGTTGTGTATGTTTAGATTCTAA
This sequence comes from Megaleporinus macrocephalus, assembly GCA_021613375.1. Lineage (NCBI taxonomy): Eukaryota > Metazoa > Chordata > Actinopteri > Characiformes > Anostomidae > Megaleporinus > Megaleporinus macrocephalus. The sequence goes on along the minus strand of CM038704.1, from coordinate 33,399,792 downwards.
AAAAGTATTTTGTGAAGTGTTAGAACAGATACCATCTCTTTCTTTTTGCCCCAAATCAGAATCACTCTCAAGGTTTAATGTTATCATGGTTAAAATATTAGCATGGCAAAAGCTCTTATATTGCAGTATATATAGTGATGCCTGTGTCTGTCAACAGTAAAAGAATTTGTAACATTTTGTTTATAACAGAAGACATTTTTGTTTATAACATTTTGTTTATAACAGGTGGTGTAGTGGTTATCACTGTTGCCTTACAGCAAGAAGATCCGAGTTTGATTCCTGGTCCTGGCCGTCCTGTGTGGAGTCATGTTTTCTTGAGTGGGTTTCCTTCAGGTACTCTGTTTTTTTCCCACAGTCCAAAGACGTGCATGTTACGTTAATTGGTTACTCTAAATTATCCGTAGGTGTGGGTGTGTGTTGACCATGCAATGGACTGGCCACCTTTCCATGGGGTACCCCGCCTTTGCCCGATAATGCTGGGATTGGCTCCAACCCCCCGTGATCCCGACAAGCAGGATAAAGCGAAAGATAATAGATGGATGGATGTTTATAACAGATATTTAAATGTTATCAGATGTGTTTTCTTATTTGACAAATGAGCAGGGGACAGTGTCCATAACACATGCTGTACAAATTTCTGACACAGTTCAGTTAAATAAATAAAGCATTTTATATAGTACTGATAAATTTACAGTTTACCTTTATTTATTTGGTTCAAGATAAAACTTAATCTGCATTATGTGTCAGTAAAACTAATACAAATAAATAATACAGTTCATGTAAAAATTGCTAAATGCCAGGCTAAGCACATCAAAATCCTTTCTGTAGTGAACACTAGAATCAGAAGAGAGATCGTTTAATCTAACTAATAATCAAAAGAGTAACAAAAATGACTCCTGAAATACGTCAAAGTGAGAAGGAGACTCTTGTGAGAGGGAATGCTTTACTGTCTCAATCAATAAAATAAATTAAAAGAAAACCCTCAAATTTGTACTGTAACATTTTTTTTTTACAAATCAGTTTTTACTTAAAAATTTAGGTGAACTATTACACGCCAACTGTTTTCTGATTCGCTGAAAAATGTTGCTTTAATTACAGTGCACATATGGCAGGACATTATTTTGACAATCTAATGCAATATCACAACATTTATTTTTGTCTATAGTTGCATTAATGTTTTTGAAGAGATTTTATCTTGATCACAGGACATGAGGTGTTTAAACTCCACATCAGTGTTACTGCAGCGCTGATTCACAATCCAAATAATACCTGCTCTGTGTGGGTCCTGACCATAAAAAACAGGTTGAAAGAGGGATAAAAAATACGCAGAAAAACAGATTGACTATAGTCTGTACTTGCAGAATTACAAAGTGCTTCTATAAGGTAAGTCACTATTCGGTGACTACTGTTAAAAGAGTATCTTAGTGAAAAACCTCAATAACTACTGTTACCAACCTACAGTGATGATTAATTACTATATAAATATGAAAAGAGCTCAGTGAAGCAGAGTAAAAAATTTCTGTGTTTAAATAAGGAGGGTCTTTAAAAGGGCCAGTACTATGAAGGCAAGTTTTCCCACATAGAACTGGACAGCAGGAAACTTTATGGTGGGTAAAGTGGTCCTAAATGCAGGCATGCAGTGGCACCAAAGCAGATGAAGCAGCAGCATCAGACTGCACAGAGTGTTCAGCTGTTCAAAAAACACAAGTTAGGACACTTAGTTCTGTTAGGAGTGACTGAGAACAGTACATAATGTTAGAGTGCAGCAGCCTAACTAAAAGGCACAGTCAGAAGGTAATAAAGTCAAGAGGGCTCCCTGAGATGTCAACGCCCACCATCAACAACTAAAGAGAACACAGAAGCAGACTGCGATGCCAGCACCTACTTTCTTAGCTTACCAAAATACTCTCTTTTAGTAACCCCCCCCAGATCTGCACCTTTTATCTAAAGAGAAACGTAATTAGAAAAGCCTTAACTGAGTTTTTAGCCTAGACTTAAAAACTGAACACTGACTGGAAAGTTATTAGCTGGGGGCCTTTACTTCATACACTTCCCTTCTCAGAAAGATGCACCCATTGCTCTGGAATAGAATAAATCTGGACTAATCAGACCAGACAATCATTTCTATTGTTTCAGAGTTCAGTCTTTGTGCTCAAGCAAAACGAAACACTTTTCCAATCAGTCTTATTAACAAATGGTTTTCTTATGGCCACACAGCAATCTACCTTCTGTGAGTTCTTGTTGCATTGTGCATGTAGAAATGCTTTTACTTTTTCTATTAAACACAACCATGTGTTTACTGTTACTGTTAATATTTTTACAATTCAACTCCACCAAACGTTTCTCTGCAAAGTTTAATCACCACTATCCTTCCAGGCTTTAATAATGCATTGGACAGTTTACAACCCAATTCTTGTAATTTCAGTTATCTGTCTATTTTGGTTGTTTTCTTTGATTGGTGCAGGCCAATAATTTGACTTTTTTTGAAACACAGTAACATCTTGTCCAAGACCACAGGATACATCTTCCAATATCTGTTTTAGAAATGAGAATGTAATTTAAATTGATTTTTGCTGGCTGAAACATAAATGTAGTAAGTTATCCAATTAAAGGCTGTTAAGTATTTGCTAAGAATTTGTGGACACATTGAATACACTGACACCCCTGTTTTCCATCACCACCACTAAAACCTTTTTTGTAATGTTACAAATCCTCTTTTAATTTTGTTAAAATCTACAATTCAATTTAACATAAAACATAAATTTTGTAATCAGTTTTACCACTAGGTGGAGGCACAATATAGTAGTTAAAGGAATGCTTTAGATTTTTTTTATTCGACTGACATGTTCTGTGGCATCTTATAATTTGCAAAGTGAGCATGCAGGATATTTTCAGTTTTCCAGATTTATTTTGGGGCTGGCATAATTGGGATTAGGAAACCCTGCTTTAAGAAATTGTATCCCAGTCACTGTAACTTGTTTGGAATTGGGATTGTGATTCCAGTTTTATTTATCAGGCATACTAAACATAACTTTTTGCCTGACATACTTGGATAATGAGGAGACATATTGTTGGCACAGAGTGTATGTATCTCTTGGCACAAGACTGATATATTTTGTCACTGGTTTGAGCTGGCAGCTTTTGCTGATGTTATATGGAGGATGTTGGCCAACTGGATTTGTTTCAGTGCATGCTCAATTTGTGTGTCCCAGCTGATAAGCGTTCACCTTTGATGAGCATGTTTTTACAATTGAGCAACATCCATGTGTACGATCTGTCACTGTGAACTGCAGTAAAGAGTGACAACTGAGTTTTTGGTAGTTCATTTAGTTGATACAGATTAAAGTTCAGTATTTAAATGTCACTCATATTTTGTAAAGACATACAAAGATCTTGGTCAAATATCAAAATTATTTCATATACACAATATAAATAGGCACTTACACTGCACAATGAAATGACTAACCTGCATATTTGGGTGGGAGTTGGTTCTGTCAATGATTATGCTGTGGGCCAGGGGCACTTACAGGCTGCTGGTAGTACTTGGGGAAGCCCAAACCAGTAACAGAGCAGTCTACATGAAAAACAGAAGGCTGTACCTTTTTGACACAATGCATTAACCAGCAAAACGTTCTGCTTATTTTCTCACTCCTGCTTTTTAAATCTAATAAATGCATTTCTGGATGCTGTAAACGTATGATTATGCATAACACATGCAACGTCGAATGGTGTTTATTGCCCCCTGAGCCCATGTTGTGATATTCATCATTGAAGCCTGCTGGTCTTGAATGCAATGTTTTCTGAGTGCTTGGGCATTCAGTTGTGATTTTCAGCCTTACCCTTTACACACAGTATGATTGCTCATAAAGGCAATATACGTTTCACTTTTTTTCTGATAGCACTTGCTTATATGAATATACCAAGGAATTTGAAAGAGTTCACCTTCTCCACCTATTCTCAACTTCAACCACTGGAAAAATGGTTGTTCTTGCACAACTTTACCAGGTCTGTCACCTTCCTGTATACTATCTCGTCACCTCTAGTGATTAGGCCAATGACTTTGGAATCATTAACAAATTGAATAAATTGAAAGCAACACAGGCGTATGAAGAGAGTGTAGAGCATGATACTTTACAATAGATTATCTATGTGATTATAGTTAATCCCTATTGCAATTCCAATATTTTAGTCTAGTTACACTTATGAAAGTAAGTGTTTCATCATTTCCATGGACATATTACAAGTGGAACTGAACTCTCAATGTGATTGTGCCAGTAAATATAATCAGAAACTACAGGCTTTGACTGAGGGCTCAGATATCCTTGAGCAGTATGTATACTAGTGGTTGCTTTGGGTTGTTGAAAATGAATAGGAGTCTAGGGGAAGAATGAGAGATGAATAAATGACAAATAAAGGAGTGTGTGCATCAATGTGGATTGGAGCATGCAGTTCTGTCATGCAAAGAAATAATGGGACTTCTATGTTGCTGAATATGAATGGGGTTCTTTATAGAAACAAAGGATGAAAAATGACACATTGATGTGTATTGGTCAGTATGGCTGTGGAACAGAGCTTGGGAACCTGCACTGAGTGTTATATTCTAAACTTATAGCACATAGCTGATAATTAAATGTATATACAAGGATATGCAAAATCCAAAGCATTCTTTTCACAAAAAACTACCAGCTTTCTGTTAAGATTGTGGAATCCAAGGTACTCAGATTAAACTAACTAAAACTAACTAAACTAAACTGACATTTTCTTTCCACTCTGAATTTACAAGCTGTTTAGTTTTGTCTGGAGCACTTATAGACCACAGTAAACATTTCAATTTGTGTTTGCTAATAATAAACATGACTGATTTTGATAAGCCATCAAAGCTTTTATGAGTACTAATAGAATGGAGCACAGACTCTCTATGTCAATGCAATACATTTTTAAGGCAATGCAAAATCATTGCAGGGATTACTTTGAATACATTTTTGTAATTGACAGAACTGACATAATTTTACATAATGTTAATAATATTCCACTATGCTGTATAGTTGAGAAACAAATATTTATTGTTTTATTTTTTTACATAGAGCAAAACTTACAGGAATACAAAAATAATTAAGGACATCTAAAAAACAAACAAAAGCCTTTGAAAATGTCATTGACAATCAGATGAGAGTGGTGGAATACAGTAAATTTAACTTCTAATTTAACAGGAATTTCATTAATAACTTAGCATGTTAAATAATACATTTTTCATAAACATCACAGTATCAGATCTTTTGAACCTACATATTCTTTTTGACCCTACCCATTTGATGGGTACATCATATTTGATAAACACTAAATATTAAAATAATACCACCTGCATTATATCTCTTTTTTATTATTGTCAAAACTTTCTAAAAAATCATGGTTTAGAGTTTTTATTCTTTTGCCTTTTCTTTATGGTCAAACCATATTTTAGTCCATCCATTTAGTATCTCACAACTGTTTTAATCTCTGTGAAAGCAAGTCTAGCTGTCTTTTCATTTCCAAAGGCAAATCATTGTTAAGCTCATGATCAAAGTATAACCCAATTTCCTGAATTTCTTTCTCCCAGAAATCTCTGGAAATGTCAAAGAGCTTGTCGAGATTAACACTCTCTTTTAATCCACACAAGTTCAGGGAGCCATTAGCAGGGAGGTAACCCAGTGCAGAGGGCATGGCCCCAGTCTCACCAGTCAACCTGTGAAATATCCACTCAAGAACTCGGATGTTCTCTCCATAGCCAGGCCAAAGGAATCTTCCAGATGGACTCTTGCGGAACCAGTTGACATGAAATATCTTGGGAAGCTTAGTATTGGGGCACTGTTCCATGCTCAGCCAGTGGGTCAGATAATGACCGAAGTTGTAGCCGAAAAAAGGACGCATAGCAAATGGGTCATGCATGATCACCTTGTCTGTGTAGGAAACATAAAAGAAACAATATAAAATAAAAAACAGCATTTATCTACATTACATTTTTTTAACACTCTTTCTGATATCTGCACTCACTTTTATGTTCAGCAGCTGCTGTTGCCTCAGATCGCATAGTGGCACCTACAAAAATGCCATGAGCCCAACTGAAGCTTTCATAGACCAAAGGCACACCCTCTGGCCTGCGTCCCCCAAATATGATGGCCTCGATGGGTACACCCTCAGGCGATTCCCACTGGGAGTCAATGATGGGACACTGACAAGCTGGAGTGCAGAATCTGGAGTTGGGATGGGCACTAGGTTCACCTGCAACAACGTTTGTGAAGATGTAAAGAAAGGAAAGGAAAAAACACAGAGACAAAAAGGTTAAGGTTTAGGTTAAAGTTTATTTATTTATTTAAAAAAGTACAAATATAAGAAAAAAAATATGCATAAATGATTGACAACAAGAAGGAAAACTGTTCAAGTCCTGTTGGAGTGGCAGCAGGAACCAGCTCAGTGTTGTGTGGAGTAGGAAAAGAAAGAATAAAGAAAGGGAAAGCATTCCTGATAAGTTTATGATAGCATGAGAAGAAAGCATTTGTGATTAGGAGGTGCCAGTGTCATGCAAAGTTTTCCAAGTGGCATGGGACAGCAGGAAGTTCCATGATAGGAAAACTGGTCCAGAATACAGAACAGGGGCACCCGTTCACGGCAGATTACCTTCTTCTGGTGTCCATGGTTTGTTCTTCCACGAGGTAACAGTCACTTTCTCTGGCAGCTTCTGTTCCATGCCCTCCCAGTAAACTCCTCCATCACTGGTCTCTGCCACATTGGTGAATATTGTGTTGCTACAGATGGTTTCCATTGCATTAGGGTTGCTTTTGAAAGATGTTCCTGGAGCGACACCAAAGAATCCATTCTCTGGGTTGATGGCTCTAAGATTGCCTTTGAAGAAATGGAAACAGAAATGTTATGCCGTATAATGTAAAAAAGTATGAAATGTATGATCTGCATTACAGTTTTCTGTATATCATAAGCTTTTCTGTAAGTTCCCGTTACAAATTCAGTGATTACACAGATTAAATAAAATTAAATAAAATGCTCTGTTACTGGTTTTAAATAAAATATAATTTTTTGGAATATAAAGAATATAAAAGTGACTCTTCTGACCTTCTTTGTCAAACTTCATCCAGGCAATGTCATCTCCCACACATTCAACCTTCCATCCAGGCAGTGTTGGACTCAGCATTGCCAGGTTTGTTTTCCCACAAGCACTTGGAAATGCAGCTGCAACGTACTTCTTCTGGCCAGTTGGGTTAGTGATACCCAAAATCTGAAGTAAAAGAAGTTTATGCATTTTTAAATAAAAAAATCATCAATGCTCATTTGTTACATTAGATTAAATTAGATCAGATCAGATTAAATTCTGTAATGTATTCTAAAAAGTGTTTGTGCTGGGTTATATATATCTGTGCTGGGTTTGTGCTGATATATATATATATCCCTTACAAGCATATGTTCAGCCAGCCAGCCCTCTTCTTTAGCAATGCAAGAAGCAATACGGAGAGCAAAACACTTCTTTCCAAGTAGTGAGTTTCCACCATATCCACTGCCAAATGACACAATCTTTCTTTGGTCAGGGATATGTGCAATTAGAGTAAGGTCAGGATTACATGGCCAGTTGTTCACAAGTGGTTCTTTAAAAGAGAGAAAAAATGACTGATATGTAGAGACTTTCAGGTACAGCAACATGAGACATACAGTTGAACTGCTTGTAAGGATATTAAGTATTGCCTCAAGACATACTTTTAGAAGGTAGGGGACAGCCCACAGAATGCAGGCAGCGGACAAAATCTCCATTTCCTAGGGCTGTCAGTACACCTTTTCCCATTCGGGTCATTACCCTCATACTGACTACCACATAAGGAGAATCTGTTAGTTCTACTCCGATTCTGGATAAAGGAGAGCCCACTGGACCCATGCTAAAGGGGATCACATACATAGTACGACCTGTGAAAGAGAACCAAAGAATAAGTATAAATGTTAAGTACAGGAATACATTGCAAATTCATGGTACTTATTTAGAAAATTTCACACCTTAGATGTAAGATGAATGGACATTTTAGATCTTTAATTTTAATGTTTATTTGGTTTTAGTACAAATCTGGTACATTCATATGTTGTTTATCTCTACAAGTCTCAAATTAAACACAACTTAATATGAAGCCTAAAGAGTGCAGGTTCCCATGTAATTTAACAAATTATACCCTTCATGCAGCCTGGGAATCTCTCGTTCATGGCTTTGTCCCACTCCTCCTGGGACATCCATCGTCCAAGCTGGCTGATACCACCTCCACGGGGTACAGGAACAGTGTTTCGCTGTTCCTGCGTAACAATCACAGTCCTGCTTTCCACTCGAGCAACATCACAAGGATCTGTACGTGCAAGCCAGCTGTAGATGAAAAGAGTGTTATACTATTGAAATTTTCATTAGAAAAAATAGAAAGTACAGTCTTGCTCAGTTTAAAGTCTTCATACCAGTTTTCATATTTTGTCAGCTTCTTGATCATGCCCTGCTCCAGCAAATGGTCCAGAATGGCTTTGTTCTCCTCCTCTGAGCCATCGCAAATATGTAAGGCATCTGGCTGGCACAGAGCCATGCTGCTGTCAATGAAATCTCTGAGAGCAGGACTCAGAGAGTTCAAATCACCATGTAGCACCCGGCAGCATGGCTGTTTTTGGGACTGCAGCTGTGGGGGCATGATGCTACAGAGTTTTTGCTGGGTACAACTGTTGCCTTAAAGCTGTCCTGAGAGGAGAGGAGAGGAGAGAGAAAGAGAAAGAGAGAGAGAGAGAGAGAGAGAGAGAGAGAGAGAGAGAGAGAGAGAGAGATAATGTATAATTTTATACAAAATAAACTGTACAACAGCAAAAAGTACAATTCTTTGCAAATCACTGATTAAAGATTACCTTTATCCTTTGACAACAAAGTCAAACAAGGTTCACTTGTTTTTGAGACCCAGGTAATTGACACTCTTCCTCCTGCACTGGTCCCTTTTTATATGCTTGAAGCAAACTGCAGGAGGGGACGAGAGTACAGATATGTGTCATAATATACCTAAACCATGTAAAAAACAAGTATGTAGGTAAATTATTAACTCAACAATCTGTTAATTATTTCACAAGCCAACTTGTTCTTTGAAAAGGGAAAATACTTGATAGTCCATCAACTTTGTGTTGCTTTACCGATGCAGAGCAAAACTTTGACCCTCATTAACATATGATGGAAGGACTTTCTTTGGAGCATCATCAGATGACGTATGATTGTCTGTAATGACTGGTCAGATGTCTAGAGGCTCGACCCAGCAGTGCAAAGCCGAAGGTTACTTCATTCTGCTGACGTTTGTTAAAGCTGATAATCTTGGACCAGTTCTATGGTTTGACATAGGATTTAATTGAACTTTCAAGACATTGATCAAATAGGTATAAAATCACAATTTGATATGTTGTCCTGTAGTCTTATTTAATGTGTATTTAATGTGGTACCACATGAGTGGTTTTATTTAGACTTAAGTCTGATTAAATATATTTTTTATTAAAACTAGGTAAAACAAAATAATAGTCAGGTTAATATATATTGTCTTCTTAGGTCTGATGTTTCAAGCCATTGGTAACTTGGGGGTAGAAGCTACATTTATCAAATAAATATGTATTTAATATATACAGCACTGTGTATATGTTATAGCCTGCTATGATCAGGAACTGATACTAGACATGGTATTTATAATGTTTTGCCTGTCTCTAAATGTTCTGATTTTCATTTTTATCCACATCCACATACTTCTTTGGTCCTTATGTTGAAAAACACCAAAAGACTACAAAGGCAAATCCCAGAATCTGTTCTACCTGAAGTATTTTGCACTTGTGTCTCAACATAAGGGTCAAATAGTGCTACTGGCAGTAAAGCATGCCACCCTGTGGATGAAAATAAAAATCAGAACAATTCAATCGGAGGAAAAGAAAATATTAGCTATTTTAAAATATAATAAATGAGTTTATGGGATGGCCAAATAATGATTTTAGTTGTGAAGGAAAACCAAAGAAAACACTAAATAAATGTGCAAAACAAAATAAGAAGACTACACAACAATGACCTCAGAAGACACACCATGCAAACCACTGGTTGGTCTCAATAACAGAAAGACCGAGTTACTGTTAAAAAGAACAGCAACATTTAAGGAGAGTTCTGGGACTAAGTCTTATGTACAGACGAGATGAAGATTAACCTGTTCCAGAATGACAGAAAAGCACAGTGGATGTAAAAATTATACTTTCCTACCTACTCTTGCTAAAACAGTTTTTTTATGGTGAATTCTGAAATGCACAGATGCATTTTAATTGCAAAGATTCACAAAAGATCCCACTTTATTTAGATCACAACACAACAGATTTTTCAAATTCTTAACAAACTGATTTTAGACAGTCATAAGTTTAATATTACAATTAGTACCAACTCTAATTTTAGCATAGTGCTTGTTAGATTTAGGTTTTGGGTTGAGGTTAAGGTTAGGGTTAGGATTAGAGTTTGGGAAAATTTAGAGGAATTTAACGTACATTCAGTGGAATGTAATTTATATGCAATTTTAATTTATATGCAAGATAAAACATCTACAGTGGGCTATACAAATTGTGTTATAGTCCAACCCGTCAAAACTGCGTCACACATTCATGCTGAGTGTTTCAGCCTGAACTGCTTTTTAAATGACAATACAGGGCAGCCCATTAACACAGAAATAATTTAAATATGTATACATATGATCTTAAAGGTGCAGTTCAAAAAACAGTTTGACTTTTAGGATATGAAGAGAGGCTGGAAAACAGTCATGTGAAATTTATTGACAACAAACACACACATAAAACTACACAAATGTCATAAGTGAATTAAATAAGGAAGAGCCCAGGATATTGTCCCTTATAATTACATAATTTTATCCAATTTTTGTTAGCCCCCTGAAAAACGAAAAAGTGATTCTGCATAATTAGGACTGTGGTCCCTAAGTGGCTCAATGCAGACAAAAACACACTTGAATTAAAGCTGACATTGGGGTTTCATTTTAAATTCAAGGTTGACTTTTAACAAAAGACCTATTGCCACAAATTCAGAAATTATAGATAAAGAGTGCAAAAACAGGACATAACAACAGCATATTAATTTGCTGATAGCATGACACATTTCATGTTTGCATTTATCATCTTTTTATATATATTTTTTGAAGTCCACAAACATTTTGTAAAAATACATTGAGTAAATGTGTGTAAGTTGACAGTATTTCCACTTTTTATTGTCAATGGCCTTAAGAATAAGAAGATATGGGAGCTGCTTAGAACTAAGAAGTGAAAGGTCTGTGAAGATTCTACAGCACACCCTAGCCCCTAATAACTCTTATCACATTTTACAAAGGGGTAGTATTCCAAAATAACTACTAAAAGAACTTACATGATGTTTATCCGTGGCAAAAAAAGCTTGCTTGCACTATTTTGCTTGATGCATTTTATCTGAACATACTTATACAAAATGCTTTCATGAAAAACAGCAAACAGCTTCATATTTAAATGTGTTTTTTTCTAAGTAATACTAAACAGTTTGACACTTGTAAAGACGTCATGCTTTAACACAAAATCAATGTGCAAATCTTCATCACAGCACACATTTGTTCTCCACATTCTCTGTGAGATGTTTGTCTTGTTTGTACTGATTGACTGTTCTGTACAAAAAGACACTAAAAAAACGCAGGAAGAGAGATAACTCCCATTCATAGCTTTAAAGTTACGGGTGATGAGCGCTTTAAACATTGAGGGCAGCACACTTGATAACCTCTTTCACAGGCTTGTTATTGGCACGTAGAACACTCTTGAGTCTCAAGGGGATGTTTATCTATATAAAGGTCATTCGTGTAAAGGAACATAGAAAGTACCTTTGAAACAAACAGATTGTATGGAGGACAAATGGTCAAACTGCATTACATCATAAACTGCTTAGTTAAAAAATGACTAAGCTCTGCTGTTGATCAATCATCTTTGCACAACCCATTAAGTCCACATATAATACAAAGATATTTGTAGTATTTCCCATTTTTTTATTCTTTCAAACAGAAAGGTACCGAAGAGAAACTATTTTTATGCTTTTCCATTCAGATTTAGAGTGTTAGATTTGTTTTGTTACATTAAATTGAATTCACAACATAGTTGGAAACTGTACAGTAAATATACTTACCTTTTACTACTTATGTTTTATTTTGTCCACATTACAACAAATCTTTCCTGACGTAAAAAGTAAAAGAACAGCCTATAATATAAATCATGTGAACATAAGTGCCAGCCTATTTTACACAGATATACTCCCTTAAAAATGCTTCTTTAATGGTTCTTTAAGCAATTGTTGTAAGTGTTGCATAAATTGTCTATTTTCAACATGCATGATTGGTGGTTGATTCATACAAATTCATACAAATTTCATTATTTCATGTGATAATTATATTAATAATTTGTTTAATGTAAGAACAAATGTGTATCTATTGTGATTTGAGGTGAAGTAAATTCATTTGTCAAAGTTAAATTACAGTAAAGTAAAGGTTCATGTACATGTTTTTTCTTATGGACTGCAGGCTAGCAAATCACAAGGCTTCGCTATATTTTGTTTAAAGTCGTAATTATTTACTGTGGAAGCCAAAACTAATTGTTAAACAGACTGTTAAAGTCATTCCTCCAAGATGGATCACTGAATACAAAATCTAGTTTTTGTAGTGGCCATCATAGCTCATAGCTCCATCAGGAGGTGGTCCCCTGGAATGGAAGATGCCCTCAGAGACTGTTTTGACACCACGGACTGGGATGTTCTGCTTAGCCCACACTGTGAGGACATAGAGGGGATGAAACACTGTCTGACGGATTATCTCAACTTCTGTGTAGACGTGGTCTCCCCCATTAAGACTGTACGATGTTACCCTAACAACAAACCATGGGTAACACAGGAAGTCAAAGCTGTCCTCAACAGGAAGAAGGTCGCCTTCCGGAACAGGGACAAGGAGGCGATGAAAGCAGCACAGCAGGAGGTAAAACGCTGTGTGAGGGAGGCGAAGGACAGCTACAGGAGAAAAGTGAAACAAAAGCTGAGGGAGAACAATATGAGGGAGGTCTGGGAAGGTGTTAAAACCATCACAGGCCACAACACAAAGACCAGAGCCATAGGGGGAACTGTGGAGAAGGCTAACGAGATGAACAACTTCTTCAACCGTTTCAATCAGTCCATGCCCCCCCCCCACCCTCTCCCTCACTGCAACCATATCTCCCTCTTCCCTCAACACATCTCCCCCCAGTCAGTGGACCAGTCTTCTCCACCACCACCACCATCCCAACACAAAGTCCTTCATATTTCACTGCAGATCAGGTCATGGGTCAACTCAGTAACTTCACCCTAGGAAAGCAGCAGGTCCGGACAAAGTGTGTCCCCGACTACTGAAGACCTGCGCTGCTGAACTGGGTGAACCACTTCAACGCGTCTTCAACTTCAGCTTGCAGCTGGGGAAAGTGCCTACCCTCTGGAAGACGTCATGCATAGTTCCAGTGCCCAAAAAGAACCGGCTCAGCGAGCTAAATGACTTCCGACCAGTAGCACTCACATCACACCTGATGAAGACTCTGGAGAGGCTCTTCCTCAGTCTCCTCAGACCACAGGTGCAACATGCACAGGACTACGTGCAGTTTGCATACCGGGCAGGTGTTGGTGTAGAAGATGCCATCCTCTACCTGCTACACCGAGTCCACTCACACCTGGATAAAGGGAAAGGCACTGTAAGGATCCTCTTCTTGGACTTCTCGAGTGCTTTCAACACCATCCAGCCCCTCATGCTTCAGAACAAACTGAACAGGATGCAGGTGGTCACATGGATTTCCAGCTACCTCAGCGACAGGCCACAGTACGTCAGGCTGAAAGACACCACGTCTGACACTGTGATCAGCAGCATTGGGGCACCCCAGGGCACAGTGTTGGCACCTCTCCTCTTCACCCTGTACCCCGCGGACTTCTGCTACAACTCTGAGCTGTGTCACATTCAGAGGTTTGCTGAGGACACAGCTATTGTGGGGTGTATCAGGGATGATCGATAGGAGGAGTACAGGAGCCTGGTGAGGGACTTTGCTGTTTGGTGCCACAGCAACCACCTGCAGCTCAACACCTCAAAGACCAAGGAACTGGTCATTGACTTTGGGAGGTCCAGACCAAAGTCACAACAACTTTTGATAGTGGGAGCTGAGGTGGAGACTGTGGAGTCCTACAAGTACCTCGGGCTGTGGCTGGACAGCTAGCTAGACTGGACTGCTAACACTGAGCACCTGTACAGGAAAGGACAGAGTAGGCTGTACTTTCTGAGGAGGCTGCGGTCCTTTGGCATCTGCAGGAAACTCCTGTAGATGTTTTATCAGTCTGTGGTGGCCAGTGTCCTGTTTTACACCGTGGTGTGCTGGGGAGGCAGCACATCCAAGAAGGACACATCCAGGCTGGACAAACTGATCAGGCGGGCTGGCTCAGTGATCGGCCTGAAACTGGACTCTCTGGTGACGGTGGCAGAGAAGAAGACAATGGACAAACTTCTGGACATTATGGACGATGCCAGTCATCCTCTGCACAATGTCATCAGCAACCAGAGGAGTCTGTTCAGTGACTGACTGCTCCTACCCAAGTGCAGAACCAACAGACTCAAAAACTCCTATGTCCTTCATGCCATCAGACTGTACAACTCCTCTCTGCAGGGGAGGAGGGGTCACAGGAGGACAGAGGATGGGACAGAGCAGTAGACTGATAATAACACAACCGGACTAAGTGCAATAACACTAGTTAACATAAACAAGCGTAATAACATCGGTAACATTAAACATTAAACAAGTGCAATAATAGTGTGCAATACCTCCCCAATTAGTGCAATACCTCCCCAGTTCTTTTTCTTTTCTTTTCTTTATTTTGTACATTGGATTTTTTAAAATTTATATTCCTTTCATTTGTTTCTTGTGTGCTTATTGTAATTTATTGTGATGCTACTGGAATCTATCTATCTATCTAAACAAAAAGAAAGGACACAAGGCAAGCAGTATGAAAAACAAGGGTGTGTATTGTGCTAATTAAGTCTTTTATAAACCAAAGTTTTTTTTTTATTTTAAAGATAGTTATCCTATTTTGATAGGTACCTATGCTACCAATAATTCTGGAGGGCACCAGAAATATGACAAACACACTGACAAAATCCAGGCTTCCTGGAAAGTATACACGGCATATGTGTAATTTGAGTACCTTGCCTACGAGGCTGAAGTTAGTTACTTATTCGCAGCTCTCGATTCGTTTGGCTCTTTATTCGCTGCGTCTTATTTGCGGGCTGAAGCGGTTTCTCCTTTTAGCGAATGACGGCAAAACAAAGGGGCTGTTCACAAACGCGATATGCTGTGCACTTTAGCCATTTTAGCAGACTAAAGAGGCTAATGATGGAGACATACTAATTAGGGAATTAGGAATGTGTGCTATGTTTGTCTTACCTTTGTGAACATAAAGATTTTGACTACCAAGTTAATAAAAATAATTCTGTAAATATATGGTGTTGCTTCAATTGATTCCCAATGTTTTAGCAATTGCAAGTATGAGACTAAAAAAGAAAAAAATAATGGTCAGTTAATGAACTAGATTTAAAGCTAATCCAAATCTATTTTAATAGATTTAAATCAAATCTACATTATGCAGTAATGCACACAATGAAACAAATAGGAAGCTGAAGTTCCAGGTGGATAGCGAAGGTATTATTCACTTTGGGCCAAAACAGTTACACGTCCTACACAGAGAACCAGTCACCCCCCTTTAAGGAAAACCTGGTTTTAGTCTGGCCCAAGCTGATTTAATACCTCTAAATAACTGGCAACTTGGCATATTATGCAGTAATGTACACAATTAAATGTATAAGAAGCTGAAGTTCCAGGTGGATACTGAAGGCATAATTCACTTCGGGCCAGGACAGTTACACATCCAACATAGAGAAGCAGCCACTATAAGGAAAACCTGGTTTTAGCCTGGCCCAAGCTGATTTAATACCTTTAAATAACTGGCAACATGGCACTTTATGCAGTAGTGCAGACAATGAAATTAAAAGGTGGCTAAAATTTCAGGTGGATACTGAAGGCATTATTCACTTCGGGCCAGGACAATTACATAGCCTACATAGACAACCAGTCTCCCCCTGTAAGGAAAATCTGTTTTTAGCTGGGCCCAAGCTAATTTAATACTTTTAAATAACTGCCAACTTGGCATATTATGCAGTAATGGGGGCAGTCGTGGCCTGAAGGTTAGGGATCCGGCCTTGTGACCGGAAGGTCACCGGTTCGATCCCCGGGACCGGCAAGTCATGACTGTAGTGCCCTTGAGCAAGGCACCTAACCCCAACTGCTCCCCGGGCGCCGTGGATAAGGGCTGCCCACCGCTCCGGGCACGTGTGCTCACCGCCCCCTAGTGTGTATGTTCACTAGTGTGTGTGTATATGTGGGTGTTTCACTGCACGGATGGGTTAAATGCGGAGGTCAAATTCCGCTGTGTGTAAACACATGTGGCTAATCGTAGTTCTACGTTCTAATCGTAATCCTACGTTCTACACGTACGCAATGAAATGAACAGGAAGCTGAAGTTCCAGGTGGATACTAAAGGCATAATTCACTTCGGGCCAGGACAGTTAAACATCCAACATAGAGAAGCACTCCCTCTCTATAAGGAAAACCTGGTTTTAGCCTGGCCCAAGATGATTTAATACCTTAATAACTGGCAACATGGCACGTTATGCAGTAATGCACACAATGAAATGAATAAAAAGCTGAAGTTCCAGGTGGATACTGAAGGCATTATTCACTTTGGGCCAAAGCAATTACATAGAGAACCAGTCTCCCCCTTTAATGGAAAACAAGGTTTTAGCTTGGCCCAAGCTGATTTAATAAATTAAAATATCTGGATTTTTGTTTCCTAGTAATATTTCACACTGAAAAATAAACAGAAAGCTAAAATTCTATATAGACTTTGTTAGTTTGAATGGCTGCTGGCCGGAACATGCTAGTATCTTGAGCCACAGTCTATGTAGAAAAAACTAGACAGACTTTCAAGGCGTTGATGATAATGAGCTAGCGCCAACTCACAAAATGAGTGACTGTCTTTACTTTTTTTATAAATATTAATTGTACTGAAATATAAATGACCTGAACTGAAATATAAATGAGTATGAATTCAACTAAAATAACATTTCACTTTTATTCAACTGATTTGTATAGGTCAATAGATTTCTACAACAGTTAATTTATTGGTTAATGTTATTTTTATGTCAGATTATGCAATACATAATCCCTGAAATTATTTATTCAAATTTTGAAAAAAAGTTTTATTTTAGGTTTTATGTACTATTCTTTCACATATAGCAAATAAATGAGTTAATCATTTCTGTATGCAATATTTAAAGTTCTATGAGTTTGAAATAGCTTTACAACTAAAATTATATAAGCTTTATGGACAGTGATTATACTAATCTGAATAGTCCTTCAATATATATCTGAGATTTCAGCTTCTTATTCATTTAGTGGCGTACATTTTTCAATGTGCCATGTTAGCAGCAGTAAGATATGAAAACATCATGGAAATCACCATTTATACGGGGTACACTGGTTGTCCTTTGAAAATCATCATATTTGTTTGTCACATGATCAATAAGGAAATGTACTTTAATGAACTATTCCTTTATATGTCATGTTAGCACTTCTGATGGAAAATTTCAATTCATTTCATTATGTGCATTACTGCATAATGAGGCTATGACTGAGGCTTTATGTAAAGTGGGCATGAGCTGAAACAGTCCCATCCTATCTCAATGGTGGCCCATTTAGATGGCACAGTGATGTAACTGAGGGTGTAGCAGTTGGCACAAATGGACAGGAGAGCTGGCTGGTGATAGAGAATATGAATATTCAGAATTTCAGAGTGTGGCTGGTGACTCCGGCAGATCTAACTATAACAGCCTAAACTAAAAGGAGAGAACCAGACGGCAACATGGACATGAGAGCACCCTGAGACACTGGGGCCCCCCAAATCCACCGTCAACAAACCTGTGTGATTGTGCGAAGTGGTGGGACAACAGGACCAACATCTCAGTTTACTCAGAGTCCATGAACCCCCAGATCTTCTTCCTTTATCTAAAAGGGAAGATTAAAAAAAGCTCTTCCCCATTGAAGTCTTCTGAATTTTTGGAACTAATAGAAAACCAGCATTCCGCGATCTGAGTAAGCGCGGCGGTTCATAATAGGAAATAAGATCTTACAGGTACTCTAGTGCTAGACCGTGCAGGCCTTTATACGTCAGTAAAATAATTTTATAGTTGATGTGATCGAATTTCCTGGTTAGTTAGTATTCTAGCTGCAGTGTTTTGAACTAACTGAAGTGTATTCAGGTTCTTGCTAGAGCATCCTGACTATAATGCATTACAATAATCTAGCCTTGAGGTTTTAAAGGCATGCAGTAACTTTTCAGCATCAAACATAGATAACGCATTTCTTAACTTTGAAATGTTTCGCAGGTGACACTGTCTTTGTAATATTACTTATGTGTTGATTAAATGTCAGATCTGAGTCAATTGTCACACCAAGATTTTTGGCTACTGAACCAGAAACTACAGAGAAATCAGCAAGATTTAACATTAAATCTGAACATTTAGACCGAGCAGCCTTTGGACCGAGAACTTTTGTTTTATCTGGGTTCAAAAGAAGGAAGTTCTGCAGCATCTAAAGTCTAATATCTCTTACACAACCTTCTATCTTATTTAATCTGGATTTATCATCTGGTTTGGCTGATATGTACAGCTGTGTATCATAAGCATAGCAGTGAAAACTGATTCCATGTCTGCTTATAACTGAGCCTAATGGCAACATATATAGTGTGAATAACAGAGGACCTAAAACAGAACCTTGTGGAATTCTATATTTCACTCTTGTATAATTAGACGATACATTAATTATCTTTACAAACTGAAAACGGTCAGATGTGTACCAGGATAATGCTGTTCCTGTGATTCCAACCATATTTTCTAATCTGTCCAAGAGAATAGCGTGATCTATAGTGTCAAAAGCTGCACTTAGATCAAGTAGCACCAGTAGAGATATGTGGCCTTGATCAGTGGCAAGAAGATCATTTGTTATCTTAACTAAAGCTGTCTCTAGGCTATGGTGGGGCCAAAAACCAGATTGGATTTTTTCATATATGTTGTTCTTATGTAGATAGGAACAGAGTTGTCGAGCTACAGCCTTTTCTAAAATCTTAGAAATAAATGGTTAGTTGGAAATAGGTCTAATGATGAATGATTTTGGTATATGACCAAGGCTAAGAGAAGAGTTAATAAAAGTTAAAATAGATTTAATTATAGCTGGTAATACTTGTTTCAATAGGTTTGTTGAAATCATATCAAGTGTGCATGTACCAGAATGTAAAGAAGAGATAAGTTTTTCTAGTTCTGACTGCTTAAGTGGACAAAATGTTTCTAGTCTTTCTTCTGAAATCACATTTTGTGCTGTCTCAGACAAACCAGATGAAGGATAGGTTACTCGTAATGGTAGAACTTTTTGTCTAATGTTCTCAATTTTGCTACTGAAAAAGTCCATGAAATCATTGCTGCTGTAGTTGGTGGGTATCTGAGGTTCAGTTCCTGCCTGGCTTTTGGCAAGTTTTGCGATTGCGCTAAAACAACTCTAGGATTGTATTTGTTGTGTTCAATAAGTAAGGACAGGTATGCTACAGGTGTATTATATGTCCTTCCAAGCAGAGTGAAATACCTCTAACTTGGTCACTCGCCATTTGCGCTCTAATTTCCGTACTGTCTGTATTTCTTTGTTGTACCACGGAGCAAGCTTTTTCTGTAGCATCCTTTTAGCTTTTTTAGAGTCTAAGATAGATGAGAAAGAGTTCTCAAAGTGAATATTAACATCTCCTGCATTTATTACTTTCTCAGTGCTCACTACTAGGTCTGCAACAAAGTCACTGAATTCTTTTAAGAATTCAGAATAAGGTCCTGGTGTTCTATAAATACTGATTATGTTGGCAAATATTTAAAGGTAGTAAACAAGCTTGCGCCAAGCTAAAAGAAGGTTTTCCTTATAAGGAGGACTGCTTCTCCATGTTTGACATGTAACTGTCCCTTAGATTTGGATTAGCTTTAAATCTAATTCATGAACTGACCATTATTTTTTCTTTTCCAGTCTCTTGCACGAATCGGGTGCTGCAAATAAGTAACTAACTTCAGCCTCGTATTTTGCTTTACGTCAGTGAAACATGGACTCTGCTCACCAAACATGAACAGGTACTGTACACACTCAGCGTAACATGGAAAGATAAGGTCAGCAACAACACAGTGCTTGAGAGGGCAGGCACTGTCACCCTCCCTAAACAGGTGCTGTGATGTGCTGGCTGGACCAGATAACATGCATAACTGATGGCTCAATACTAAAAGAACTCCTATTGGATAGGTGGCATAGCACAAACCCAGTTACACCACAATAACATTTGCAAACTTAGGGTTCATTGCATAAATGACTGTCAGTCACTTGCCTCAGACAGGTGTGCTTGATGAAGCAGAAGACAGGAGATGTTATTGCAGAAAGGATTCCAAGTCCATCAGCGGATTTTATAGCCACGGCAGACGCTGTTTAAATCAGTCAAAAATAGGCCAAAAGGAGTTCAAACCCATTATTTACTTCAAGTCTCCCTCTGCGCCTGCGCTCTCTCTCTCTCGGCCCCCCTACGCCCTCCTCCCGCCACATGCCTGTCTTAAACTCTAACACAACAGTGCATCTTTAACAGTCAGTAACACAGGGCATTACCGGTTCGCTACAATATTGTAGGGATTTCATTTGTGTTAATAGTTGTGAATGTTTTACCTGCAGTTTCTGGTTCTTATGTTACTTCAGGGAAAATAGTTAAGAAAATATATTTGCCAATCTGCGCAGGGCACTTGTATTCTAAACTCGGGATTGGGGGTGGAGGAGGAAGGAGGAAACGGGAGGGTGAGCCAGGGAGTTGGGAGGAAAAAGGCAGCTTAGGGCTTTAGCAATATTGGGGTTTTTTTGTTTTGGCGTGAGCTATGGTCCTACAGTAGCTCAATAAAAACCCATTTCGTATTTCCCGGTTTCGTTTCTTTGTGTAAGAACGCCACAATATCTCCCTCTGTCCTCACCAGGCCATGACTGGCTAATCGGGAGATTCGGGAGGATTCCCGATGGGCCCGTGTAACGGTGAATTCAGTTTCCCCTGTTTCCCCTGAGTGCGCATGTCAAAATCATTACGTATTTGGCAGACGCTGAGGGCGGGGCTTAGGCAGTCTTAGCTTCCCGTGTTTTATCGTAATTTCTTTCTATTGTTCGGGGTAAGCGCTTTTTCAAATCGAAAGGCACGTTATGAAGTATAACTTATTTTGCTAGCGGCAGCATTCATGAATATGTTAATTCACCTTTAATTAGCGTAAATTTTAATCGATGTTATATGATATCTGTCATTATGGATGACCGCCTCGTTGGTTTCGCGTGTTGTATTAAATGTTTTCAATAGTTTTTA
Source organism: Megaleporinus macrocephalus (assembly GCA_021613375.1). NCBI lineage: Eukaryota > Metazoa > Chordata > Actinopteri > Characiformes > Anostomidae > Megaleporinus > Megaleporinus macrocephalus. Next base: position 33,378,197 of record CM038704.1, on the reverse strand, counting down.
CTGGTTTAAGTAAACTACATTTACACGAAACGGTGTTATTTCAAACTGCTCAGACGTTTTCATCCTGTACCACCTTTACACTGAAAACACAGGGGGCATATATTTAACCAGAGACTGGAAAAAGTGGTTCCCCCTTGTAGAATAAAGCTGGAGCTGATATAAAGTACAGTAATGGTGCTGATTATTTATATCTGTGTATAATCACTTTATTCAGTAACTTTTTTAGTCATCCTGTACCACCCTTACACTGAGAACACAATGGGGAACAATATTTAACCAGAGGCTGGAAAAAGTGGTTCCGTCTTGTAGAATAAAGCTGGAGCTGATATAAAGTACAGTAATGGTGCTGATTATTTATATCTGTGTATACTCACTTTATTCAGTAACTTTTTTAGTCATCCTGTACCACCCCTACACTGAGAACACAGGGTGAACATATTTAACCAAAGACTGGGAAAAGTGGTTCCCCCTTGTAGAATTATAACTGGAGCTAATATAAAGTACAGTAATGTTGCTGATTACCTATATATGTGTATAGTCACTTCATTCAGTAACTTTTTTAGTCATCCTGTACCACCCTTACACTGAGAACACAGGGGGAACATATTTAACCAGAGACTGGGAAAAGTGGTTCCCCCTTGTAGAATAAATCTGGAGGGGATTAAAGGTACTGATAAACTGATGAAAGCTTTTACTGATGCAGGAGGACAGTCTGTGTTTTATATAAACCCTATCAAGATATACTTTGAAGAATACATGATATGTGTGTCAAAGTTCTGTTCTCATACAGCCAATTCCAGCCATTTCAGCTAGGAATCTGTCACAGTCTATTTTAGCTTTCCATCTCTCTTTAGTTCTAATTCTGCATTTCTTTGATTTAACAATGTGTGAATGAGCAGAAGAAGGCTGAGTTTGCGGTTCTGATATCTCCATTTTACAGTAGCTATGGTTTCAGCATCAATAGTAGCACTGGGCTTGCTCAGGTAGCCAGAATAAGCTATTAATAGTCAGAAAAGGACCCGGGACCCACCAGACAACCCTGTTTTTAAAGTACTTCATGTAGTTGAAAGAGTTTGCCTTTTCTAACATTTGTATTTTGTTTTATTATAAAAATAAGAAAATGCATGTATATGTTTTAGCTAAAGTTGGTGTTTGATGAACAAGAGATACACACATGTAGAATTGTTTGTGGTATTGACACTGCTCTGTATTAAAAATTTTTAGAAATATTAGATGAAATTAATATTATTAATGTCACACCTTAGCCCATGTAGGTCTTGTTTTTCCCTTCTTTATCTGTTCCTGTATTGTTTTAATGTCTGTTTCTGTCTTTTCCCAGCTTGTTTTCTTCCCCATCTCTTTAAGCACGTGGCCTTGTTTTGTTGTTGTCTTGTCTCTGCCCTGTCATCAGTGTGGTCACCTGTAGTCTTTTGTTACCCTGCCCCCTCCTCATCTGCCAAAGGTGTTCCCAGGCTCTCAGTGTATATAAAGCCCCTTTGTTTCAGTGTTCCTTGTCTGGTCTTTTGTGTGCTTCGTGTGCTATTGTCAGATTTAAATAAATATCATTACCTTCTATGTCCACCATCTCATCTGTGACAATTAATTGCTGGACATGCAATTAGTTAGCAAGTATCTTAGCAGTTCCTTAACAATAATAATATGAAGAATGTGAGGTAGGTTGGCTTAAAGATTCTTTTAGCTAGATTCTGTTAAAACTATTGTCTGTTTTGGTAAATTTGCTTGTTGAGCATTGTTGATTAAGCTGTAGATTCAGGTGTTGTTTCGGGTTACTTGCGGTGTGTATTAAAGGGGTGTGGCTAACAACCTGCATTTGTTGATCAATTAAGTGTGTATTCAGTTCAGATGTAGTGACTGCCAGACAGTGATATGGTAGAGGATGGTATTCTTGATAATGATGATGATGATGATAATAATAATAATAATAATAATAATAATAATAATAATAATAATAATAATAACTAGGGCTCCAAGCACTGTAGTTGAAAAAAGTTTTATTGGATATTGTGGCTGAAGTACATAAATCAATCTATACATGCTATATACATTCTATTTCGTAATAATTATTATAACTTGCAAAAAATGGGCTGGCTTCCTTATTGCTAACATTAAATTGTCTGATAAATTTTTTTTGCTATGATATTACTGCTGCATTATCTACATTTTCCACTAAGAGTATTTCATGTTTTTCTTTATTTTCATATAGATGGGGCACTCTTTTATGTCCATCATAAAGGCAAAGAAAAGGAACGGACGGTAAAGGTGATCAGAGGAGCTGAAGAAGCTAATGGAATTTTCAAAGAATTTCATGCCAGTGATGCAGTTGGGCACAAAAAGATGCCATTTCTACCCGATATTATTGGCCAGGAATGTCAATCAACTTTGATAAATAAGTTTTACTGATGAGTGCGTACATTATATTATTATAACCGCAACCGCAAATATTTATACCAATCCCAGAACAAACATATATAAAATAATTAATACCAATATGACTTTATTCTGATCTCCAGATTAAAGAGTGTCCCACATGCCAAATGAGCAGGCCAATCAAACACCATGAAGAATATACTCCCATTGTTGTATGATATTCTTCTTTTCTTGTTCTTCCCTTTACACAGGATTGCAGTTTACAGAATCAACCATTTGACAGCCTGTATTATTTTTTTAGGTAAATGAACCTTGGGAGCTTGTTGGAATGGGCTTGATCGGCAAATTGACAATGTCCTCAGATGGGAACCAGTACATATGTGTACTGATTGACTACTTTACTAAATGGGTGGAGGTTTACCCACTTGCCTCAAAAACAGCAGAAGTTGTCACTGCTTGCACTGTGAAATGTATTTATCGGTTTGGGGCACCTAAAAGGATCCTTACAGACCAGGGCAGGGAATTCGTCAACCAGGTTTGCATTTAATATTTATGTTTAATAGACTATGATATTTAAATATATTACAAATAACATTGTGTCTTGTAAGTGCCAATTTGTAGTTGGATTTAACAGTTGGGACCTTTAACACTCTCAACAAATGTAAAAAAAAAAACTTAAAGTAACATAGCTTTTCTTTAGCTTGTCTTTACTGTATATAGGCTTGACAGAATAATTACGCTATTGACATGACGTCCAAGTTTTACCCCCTCAATACTGCCCACGATGATCCTATTGACATGGTATAGTTGGCATATCGATTTTACTTAAAAACAGTGTTTGTATTTCATTTATGTAGAATATTTAAACATTTTATATTCCATTTCCAATTTGTAACTATCAAAATTCATTAAGATAAGAGATTTGTAAAAAAGTATTTGTCCGTTTCTTTTATTTTTGCTTTTTTATCATACTTAATTTTTTTAGATTAACAAACACATTTTAATATCAGACAAAGATAACCTGAGTAAATGTAAAAAGCAGTTTTTAAATAATAATTCTGTTTATTAAGGGAAAAATCTATTCAAACCAACCCGGCCCTATGTGAAAAAGTATTTACCCCTAAATCTAATAACTTGGTTGTTCCACACTTGGCGTCAACAACTCCAATCAAGCATTTGCAATAACTGGCATTGAGAATTTTCACATCTACTTTTGTCTCAACAGCCAATAGAATATTTTCCTGGGGATTAAGAAGTTTGTTGGTAAATGTGAAATGGGCCTTTGTGTTATTTTTGGTCAGCACGTTTTTTTGCCTTGGAACTCTCCCATAGATACTATTTTCACCCAGTGTCTTTCTTATCATTGAATCATAACACTGACCTTAACTGAGGCCAGTAAGACCTGCAGTTCTTTAGATGTTGTTCTGGGTTCTTTTAGAACTGTGCTGCGCATGGAGCAATTTTGGTAGGCCAGTTACTCCTGGGAAGGTTCAACATTGTTCCATGTTTTCTCCTGAATAATAGCCCTCACTGTGGTTCTCTGGAGTCCCATAGCTGTAGAAATGACTTTTTTTCAGACTGATAGATGTCAATGACATCTGTTCTTGAATTTCTTCAGATCATGTCATAATGTGTTGCTTTTTGAAATATTTTAGCTGCTTCATGACAACCTGCTTCAGACAGGTTCTATTTAAGTGATAGCACGATTCTACAGGTCTGGCAGTATTCAGGCCTGGTTGTGGTTAGTAGTGAAATTTAAATCAGCTTTCCCAAAATGTAGTTAATCACAGTTAATTCATCTGAGGCAATTACCTTTTCACATAATGGCAGGTAGGTTTGAACAGCTTTTTCCCTTAATGAATGAAATCAACATTTAAAATCTGCTTTTGAATTTACTCAGTTTATCTTTGTCTATTAAAGTGTGTTTGAAAATCTCAAAAATGTAAGTATGACAAAAAAGTAATAGCAATATTAGGCATAAAATGATTTTTAAATTACAATAAAATCCTTTGCAAATGACCTGGGACAAGATATTTTTATATAAACAATTGTTGTGACAAGTCTTTATAGCTTGACTAACTGCAATTATTTTAATGTCATATAATTACATTATTTTTTGCAGATCAACAGAGAAGTCTGTGAATTGTTTGGTGTGAAACGCAGCCTGTGTTCGCCTTACCATCCTCAAACTAATGGACTAGTGGAAAAGATAAATGGCACCATTCAGAGGTAAGAGGTATGACATGCATGTATGACAATGCAATCAATAAACAAGACCACCAGAGAGCAACAATTGTTTATATGGTGGGTCTTTCTCATCGTTGACCACTGTTGAATGGAGTAAAGGTACACTACACTATATAGGTCTGTAGTGATTGACTGCAAAAAGTTGTTTCCTCTGTGCACTATGCTCCTCAGCATCCGCTGACCCCGCTCTATTATTTTACACTGACAGAGTGAGTCACTGTTGTTCCCAGTCGCTTCTTCCGCTTTGTAATAATATCACTGACAGTCGACTGTGGAATATTTGGTAGTGAGAAAATTTCACGACTGGACTTGTTGCACAGGTGCTGCATCCTATCACGGTACCACGCTGGAATTCACTCATGAGAGCAATCCATTCTTTTGCTAATGTTTGTAGAAGCAGTCTGCATGCCTAGGTGCTTGGTTTTATACACCTGTGAACATGGAAGTGATTGGAACAGTTCAGTTGTAACACTTGCTGGGCTCACAGCAAGGTTAACTAAGAAGGGATCCACCACCGTAACTGCCAGGCCAAAACACAGGTTTATTTACATTGTTTACAATAGAGTCCATAAGCCCCATCTGTTTTCAGACATTTGCTCTCTCCCCAAGTGTCTTTGTTGTACCCCTCAGTGTCCTTTATGGGTTATATATATGGGGCGAGCTCACCAAATTCTGGCTCAGCCTTCTGAATCCCACACAATGATGGCTGGTAGAAACAATCACAGGCTTGTAGACACCACGTGATACTAGTCCCCCTCAACCTTCTTAAACAGCGACCATGCAAGCGATAAGTCCTGGTCCCAGTGCAGATGTTGTGAAAATAATACATCCAAGTATTACATCAGCATACCCAAAAAACCCTATTGAGCAAATGAGTAGTCCACTCCTCAACAGGAAAGTCAGCAAAGACAGACAGTTTGTAAAATATGCAACCTGCTATCTGTTTTCCCTGTTGAGGAGTGGACTACTTATTTGCTCAATGTAAGTTTCTACAGATATATTATATAGGTGCAACCAGTGTGGGTTAGTAGGCATTTGTATTGTAATGCGTGTATTGACTTTATGTTGTGTGTATGTATGCTTTGTATACAGAGGGTTTTTTGGGTTTGCTGATATAATACTTGGATGGATTATTTTCACAACATCTGCACTGGGACCAGGACTTATCGCTTGCATGGTCGCTGTTTAAGAAGGTTGAGGGGGACTAGTATCACGTGGAGTCTACAAGCCTGTGATTGTTTCTACCAGCCATCATTGTGTGGGATTCAGAAGGCTGAGCCAGAATTTGGTGAGCTCGCTCCATATATATAACCCATAAAGGACACTGAGGGGTACAACAAAGATACTTGGGGAGAGAGCAAATGTCTGAAAACAGATGGGGCTTATGGACTCTATTGTAAACAATGTAAATAAACCTGTGTTTTGGCTTGGCAGTTACGGTGGTGGATCCCTTCTTAGTTAACCTTGCTGTGAGCCCAGCAAGTGTAACACAGTCATTTGGATATGTTTGACACTATAGTGTATGTCAGTTGCCAGTGAGTCTAGTTTATACCACAGTAAAATTGCATCTGAATTATACATGTTCCAGTAGCAAAGAAAAATTGTAACAAAGTGCCAATGTGTAATGTAAATTCCTTTTTTCAGGATTCTGGGAAAACTGTGCCAGGACAAACCCCAAAATTGGGACACATATCTTGATGCTGTGCTGTTCACTATCAGAACCAAAAAACAACTAACAACACAGTATTCACTGTTTTACCTTATGATTGGACGGGAGGCACGCTACCTTTCAGAAATACCTGAATCTTTCAATGTGAATTTATATACAGTAATATCTAAGTCATCTTGTTTTGAGTCATTATTATTGTTATTATCAGAAATCTACGATAACTTTACATCACTTTGCTATATGTGATATCTATTTTTTTTCTGACAAGGTGAATGAAACAGTGGAAGATATACTCCGGACAGAAATTCTTCAGCCTGCCATAAAGATGCAGGACCCAGTATATGAAGCAGTCAAAAGAAATATGCTACAAATAAGCTACAAGGCACAAAGTGAGAGCAAGGAAAGAAGCTTCCAGGGCTGTGCTGCCATTTGTGGAGAAGAAAACATGTGTGCCTCACAAACTCAACATTTTTTCACAATTTGCATCTGTAGAGATTCTTCTATCTCCTTTCCCAGCAGATAAAAGACCTGTTCCAAAAAGTTCAGCTGTTGTGTCAAGTGATATTGAGAATAGTAAATTACCTTTGTCCAATTATTGTACCAGTATGTTCTAAATATTCATTAGTTTATTTACCTTTTTATATATATTGTTTTTTGGAATGCATATATGCTGTATCATTCTTTTGCTGTTGAATATGGGAAGGAATTCTTGTATTTAACATTATTACATAATTATGTCTACAATTTTGGCAGGTATTGAATCTGTTTGGTCAGGCAGAAGTGGTTGTGTCCTGATGGCAAAAATTGAGCCATATAAAATATTTGACATGGGCATAGCATGTCTTGCACCTGGCAAAGAACTAGAGAGTGAGGTACTGAATTATTTTCTTGTACATTTTACATTTTTTTCTTCTACAATTTGAATTACAGAGGTGTGTACCAACACATTAATTTTACGCAGGTACATGAAACCAGGTACAATTTTGATTTATTAATAGTTTCCTATTTTAAATTTTAAAATGGAGGTTTTGTTTTGACAGTAGCAATATATTCAAGACATAGCTTTGCAACTACTAACATAGTCTATTTGTCTCTAAAGGATACAAATGCATACATCTTGACACTTGTGAAGAAGCATAATCAGACACATAAAGAGAAAGCTTACATGATAGATAGCTTTCCAATGACCCAATTATGGGTCACATCAAATTCTAAGAAAGGTAGGGTGAATATATTCTAAAATATATTTACTGTGGTTATGTAATAAATTTTAATGTTCAAATGTAATTTCACAAACTCTTTAGTAGCAATATTGTTTAGGCATGATTTTTATTACTATTCATTTTAGTGTTAAACCAACCACTACAAAGTTCTTTTGGGTGTCATAAATGAGCATAAACCACTGGACTTTAGCTGTAAGTATCCATGAATACATTTCAGAATCATGTTGATACTGACTGGAAAGCAAATTTGCTAACCTATCCACAATAGGCTGGTGTTGCTGCAGATTTTCCTTCTAACCAACCAGAAGCTCACATTACAAGTTGTTTGAAGACACTAGCCTTTTGTGGAAAATATTGGCCATCCATTTTATGACACACATAGGGTTACAAGATAAAGTTGATTTTGTTTTTTTATTATTATTTTTTATTATTATATGTATACATTTTTTTTCTTTCTGTAACCTATTTTTTATTTTAAATATTTAGGCTATTTATCCATCACAAAAAAGGACAGTTTTTCTAGATCCCATTGGCGAGTCACAAATCAATGTGACAAAGTGCTTAAAAACCACAAGGTAAGAACTTTTTTTAAATGTCTAGGACTGCCATTACAGGTAAGATGAATGTTACCTTATACTTAAATTGTTTTGCAAAGACTTCATGAGGAAAAAAGGCTGCAAAGTTTCAGGATTGACATGCAATTGATGGCACATCATGTGGTGTCTTTGTTTGCAAGGTAAGCTATCATTAGGTACTGTACCAAAAAAATCCAAAGACTTCATATTTGTTAGTAATGCCTTTTAATTTCTTTCAGTTTGCAGAACAAATCTTGCAAGACGAAACTGTCAGCTTTTTGAACACAGACAAGGCAGTTGCTCATATGAGAAAAGACATGGCAGTGTTCAGGAATCAGGTTAATGTCAATACATTTGTAACAGTCAGAACATGCAAGGGTTCACATTTAATATACAGTTTTGTTCTGTAAGTTAATACTAATGTGCTTGTCGTTTACTGTGACTGCTGCCTACTGATAGTTAGATGTAAATGTTTGTGATTCATCCACAAATGATAAAGGTTCCTTAAACAGCAACAATAACAGTTCTTGTCATTTCTTTTTTGTTTTAAAACTAAAAAGAAATGATGGTATGTATGTAACAGATTTACATAAATATTATTTGTGTGCTTCTGTAGAATATTTGTCTGATCTCTGTCACTACTGTGGTTAAGAGGACCAAAGTGATGGAGTGATGCCATCTAAATGGGTAATGCAGAATTATCATTTTTAAAATATTATAACTTTAAATGGCTTTGCAGCAGGTTTCCTTTCTAAATAAGCAGACACACACCTGATTCAATGTGTTTATTCAGGTAGTCTCTCTCAATAAACAACAGAAGAGGTGTGCTCTTGATTGAAATAAAAGCCTGCAGTCAAATAAAGCCTTCATGGATAAAATCAGAGAACCTTCATTTAGTTTCTGAACCAATAAATAATACATTGCTGCAATTGTTTTTTTTTTATACATGGCATTAAATTTAAGTGGTAATTTAATTTGTTTCATCAGATTGCCTGCGATGGATGTAACCGATGGTTCCACCAGTCATGCTCCGGAAACCCACTAGCAGAAAAATATTTTTATTGTTCAGCATGTGCAGCAGTGTAGACATACAATGTGTGGACAAAAGTTTTTAGCATTAATTAGAAGTAAATACAATACGTTTTTTTGGATGGTCTTTTCTCAGTCCACACTGGGGTGTTTAAAGACTCCAGCAACACAGCTATATCTGAACGCATACAAGTATAACATACATTAACACATCCAAAAAATAGCTGTTCTGTGGAAGTCCTGTGGATTTCAAGTATTATATATTTTAATATATTATAGTATTATATAGGTATTTAATATTTTATTTGTATATAGTTTTCAAGATTTGTATAAAGTATTTTGGTTTTTTTTATAAAGGATTTTGTTTTGACTTAAATAATGTTAACATATCACTTGTTTGCATAAATGCAATTTATACAATTTTAAAAAATCTGATATTCTAAGCTTTTGTGTTTTGTAGCTTGACTGGTGATGTGCTGTTGGAATTAAGAGGATTTATTGTAACACCCCAGTTAATATAGTATATAAGGGGAAAAAATCTTTATTACAAACCTGAGACAAATCTAGCCATGTTGTGTGACAAGTCTGAAAATAATGTTTTCACATGTAAGTGTTGCATGTAAAAATAATTGAATTTGAGTTTAAAAATGCTTCATTAACAATAGGGGAACCATAATAACCTTAAATAATCAGCACCATTACTGTACTTCATATCAGTTCCAGTTATAATTCTACAAGGGGGAACCACTTTTCCCAGTCTCTGGTTAAATATGTTCCCCCTGTGTTCTCAGTGTGAGGGTGGTACAGGATGACTAAAAGTTACTGAATGAAGTGATTATACACAGATACAGATAATCAGCACCATTGCTGTACTTTATATTAGCTCCAGTTATAATTCTACAAGGGGGAACCTCTTTTCCCAGTCTCTGGTTAAATATGTTCCCCCTGTGTTCTCAGTGTAAAGGTGGTACAGGATGAAAACGTCTGAGCAGTTTGAAATAACACCGTTTCATGTAAATGTAGTTTATTTAAACCAGTAAAACCTATAGCAAACGTTTAATACAACACTTAGCGAAACCAACGAGGCGGTCATCCATAATAACAGATATCATATAACATCGATTAAAATTCACGCTAATTAAAGGTGAATTAACATATTCATGAATATGTTGAATATTGGCCGCTAGCAAAATAAGTTATACTTCATAACGTGCCTTTCGATTTAAAAAAGCGCTTACCCCGAACAATAGAAAGAAATTACGATAAAACACGGGAAGCTAAGACTGCCTAAGCCCCGCCCTCAGCGTCTGCCAAATACGTAATGATTTTGACATGCGCACTCAGAGGGAACAGGGGGAACTGAATTCACCGTAGCACCTGTGTTGTGCCGAATTCAGCACCCCCGCCATCTATTTATCCACTTATCTAATCTTCTTCTAGCATTCATTCTCCATTCAACTACGAATTCATCCTCTATTCATCTATTCTCCCCTCCCAAATGTTTAAGTTGGTTGCGTGGTGATGGAAGGCAGAAAGAGGCCATGTGGAGCTGAAAAGGACAGGTTAAAAAAGAACGGCGTTGGAAGAAGATGCTCCCACATGTGCGAATTTCACAGACTTGTGGACAGAACCCAGCTGCAGCCGGTAAACAGAAATATGGAAATAAGTTTGTATTGTCAGTGTATCGTAGTGTTGCGCAACGTTTGCAATGACAGTTTATTTTGTAGAGCCCAATACACACCATTGACCACAAATGTCCAGTTTCAAGATAAAAATAATAAACATAATTTAAAAGTGTAGTATAGCCTGACTCGTTAATAAAATGTCTTTGTACCGTCGGAGCAGCAAACCCCTTCCAACGCTGCTAATGATCCAGAGGAGGCCATGTTTACTGAAGGGACAGGTAGAGGATAGTCTAACAAAGTTATTTAAACTTTGTATAATAACTAAGATAGATTTTTCTAATGTAAAATATAACAGAAAATAGACGTAATATATGTTCAATTTTGTTAATGTTAATGTACACAAAGAAGCTAAATCCTGCATGTAGTGAAACTACTTAAAGTGTTTAGTTTAAAAATCTAACAATAGAGTACCTCTCTGTTAGGAGGAAAAATGTAATTTTAATTTCAAATTATTTTAATTTCAATTCATTACTTATGTACAAATGTAAATACGTTTCACATTTATCACATTTTTCACCTTTTAAATTACATCTGATTTAAACATTTTTAAGTGAAGTGCTTTCTGTTAACTTTACCTGAACTTATACACAATAAAAAGGCATTGTAAAAGCTAGCTGCTGTTTCATTTATTCAAATTCCTCCTCCATGGAAAAGGTGAGCCGGATTTGGGCATGAAACACCCAGGCTGTAAAAGGGGCCCACTCTGGCCCTGGTCTTCACTCTTTACAGCACATTATATATTGCAATTTATTTTGTATGTGTATAAGGCATAAGGTACTATAAGGATATAAACCACTAAAATACACCTCAAGACCTGTGCCTGCTTCCATAATACATCTTATCTTTGTCTTAGGTTAAATACTTATGGTATACATTTAAAGCGTGCAATGTATATAAAAAAAAAAAAGTAAAGTGTTAAAACATATCAAAAGAATTTTAAATTTACATCTGAATTTCGATGTAAAATTATGGATTTTTTTAACTCAACTTCCTGAAGAGATTTTATGCAACTCATGAAAAGGAAAAGGGAATATTTTATGCATTTCACTAGCATGCATACGACTACTGGTCTTTACACCATCCAACAAACAAGTCAATCAATATGCCTGTAGTGAGTAGCACATACTTTGCCATTTTCTTAAGTTTCCCTGATAAATGATAGAAATTTAAGAGAACGGGAGATTATTTAGCAAAAATCATGAATCCCATTTAATTCCTGCTTTGTTTTTAAACACATCCATTGTCACTATAATTTACTAGGACAAATACTTCTCTCAAAAGGGAGGGTCGATTCCACAGCAGTGGCAATATAAACCCATATATGACTTTGCCACAAGTCGTTTATCATGTTGAAAATGATAATTAGAAAAGTAATAATGGGATTTACATGATCATAAAATGCTCAATTTGTATTTGTGGGCAAAATGTGGGTCTTTCATTTGCTTGTATGTCCTTTTTTACGTTTTGATTTTTAGTATTTGGTTTGTATATTTCGTTGCTTAATTTATATATTTTACATATTACTCATGAGCGACCTCTACGGACTGTAAGCTTAATTTTATTTTATTAATAAATTAATTTTAGTGCTGTTTTATTAAATATATGATCTCAAAATCTGCTTGAATCATTAGTAGTACGCGTGTTAATATTTGATAAGTTAATATTTCAATTCAATTGCTGTAATTATTGCTGAAACAATACAACACAACAGCCGCCACACCGGTAAAAATCCACGTCCCACCATAAACACATTCCGAAAAAACGAAGTGTACACACTTAGTTCCACCTGTAGTTGCTTGGAGTGGTTTCTGGCGACGAAGTTGTCATGAGTGCTGGTAATACGTGTACAGATGTCCTGGTTCCTTTACGAAATTTATCAAACGCAGTCAAATGTGTTCGGGATCGAATTAAAGGTATGAGCGAATGCCTTACATGACTGAATGGAGTCACGCTAGGCTGTAATATTAATGTTTAAAACACACTTGCTAGCTGTAGTTAATTAGCTAGTAACCATGGCCGACGGCTCGTCTCTCACTTTTGTAAAGTTAAAATAATGTTAGCCAGCTAAATTAGTGATCAGCTAAATTGTTATGTAATAATAATGACAACCAAGCACTGTGTAGATTGGTAAGGGGAGTTTTTGCAATGTACTTTGGTTTATATTGCTCGGTTGGTTTCGACTTAATTTGGCCAGTTCCCTTGCTAGACAGACTAACAAGCAAACATGCTATCGAGTAGGAGCTGCAGAACAGATGGCTTCGCATCTGGCTACGTTTTCTGGTTTGGATTAATAGCATGTTATAGAATGATAGGAATGTAGAAAAACCAGCAGGCCCGATTTTCCTGTGAAGAAAAATATTATATTTTTGTTTTTGCTTTTTTTTAACTGTATTGCTTAAAATATAATTAGTAGACCACTGTCCTTTGCTGTTGTCAGTTTATCAACTTACTAAATATTGATGTTTAATGTGTATGTATTTTTAATTAAATGTTTTATGAAATGTGTGATTATATGCCAAGTTTTCAATAGTAAAACACTAAAACCATGTTAAAGTGAAGTTAAGGCTTTGATTACATTTTGTTAATCATTTCCCTTAAAAATGACAGTAAAATAGAAACACTTAAATGGTTAATAGTCCTTAATAGGTTATATTAATTGCATAAAGATATTAATCGCTTATGTGTTTTATGGCACTATATGCCATACTTTTTTATCTATAAAACAGTCCCCATCTTGAAACCTGAACATGTATATGAAGTTGTATCCTGTTAGAAACCACTTTTGGGTCTTTTTGTAGATTGTTTTACAACTGTGCCCAGTTTAAATCAAGTGTTTGATGGTTTAGACATGCAGGTTTCATAGTCCTAATTGATGAGGTTGGCCACATTGACCTCATATCTCCATGGTAAAATATAAGTACATTAATTTACACACACAAAAAAAACAATAACCAGTGTACCAGCTGGAAAGCCAGCTTTGACAAACTGTAAGTGTACAGGATCGACAGGCCCAGCTGCAACATCTGTGGGCAAATGATGTGTCACATGATGCCGTAAGGATCCTAACCGGCTAGAGGTGGCCAGGGTGCTAGAGCCTCAATTGTGTTCCCCAATAAATGGATCCTTTCGCTCTCATATTGTAATCACTTACATTTATGTTTAACCAATTTAGTTAGATTCCAATTCCTTCTTGTTGCGTTATTTTTTTGTTAATGAGTTTAAAATAAAATTCCCCCAAGAAAAGGGTGTTTTAGTACTCGTAATATAAGCTTAATCCTTCATACAATCAGTCTGTTTTGTACTGCATTCTATGTGCTTTGATATTTCTTACAATCTTGTAGCACAATACCTTTTAAAATGTCAATAGACTGTTTAACATAGAGAAAAATATAATTTTGGAATGTATGGGTTTGATGTAAAGCCTTGCTAATCTTTATGAAAATTATAACTACTGTTTTGGCATTATGCAAAATCATCACTGATGTACATGACTGTAGCTAATGTTTCTTTTATGTTATGTTGATGTCTTTACAGATGGAGAATCAAATGAATCTTGTGGGGCCTTCAACTTGTCAAACTTCTGGGAAGTGCTGAGTTGAGTGATGGGTTTTTGAGGCTGATGCTGATATTTGGCATGTTTTACATATATATGCTATATTTATATAAAATTGTTTCAGTGTCATAGGACGCTAACTTTGCCACTAGTAATTTCATGAAATTTCTGCCCTGCCATTACTGTATGGTATTAGGAGCAAACTCGCAGAGTCAGGCTGTGGAGTGCTGAAGCACAGAATGTGTAAAATCACCTATCCTTTGTTGCATCACTCACTGCTTCAAATTCTGTCTCGAAGCAATCTTGGCACAAGGACTATGCGACAAGAACGTTATGAAATCGCTGAACTGCTGTACACAAGCCAGTGGTAATTACTTTCTGGCAGTCTGAATGAATAAATCTAGGCTGACAGTGAGCACTATCAACTGGAATACAAAATGCCAGCTATGATGGTCTGGGGCTGTTTTTCATGTTTTAGTATTGGCCCCTTAGTTCCAGTTCCAGACATTTTAGAAAAACTTAGACAATTGTATTTAGGGCTGGGCGATATGGGAAAAAATCTTATCAGGATAATTTTTATTTTGTGATATATATCACAATATAAATCAAATCACTATTTCCTTTTTACTTTAAGTGAGATATGAAGGTATCAAAAATATTTTCCTTAAATTGTTTTTATTTTCAGACAAATAGACAAATGTACTATAGAACATTACACAACTGTATTAACCACACACACACACACACACACACACACACACACATATATATGTATGTATGTATGTATGTGTGTGTGTGTGTGTGTGTGTGATACAGTTGTGTAATGTTGTGTATATGGGGCAGTATTAGTATGAACAGTATTCACACAGAGACACTGTGTTAAGCAGGCTGTTACTGGCCCTTTAATGGCTGAGGAAATTACTCGTAGCGGTGAGTCGACTCTCTATCGGCTCAAAGGGTGAGTTCGTTTCGCGATTCTGTTTCGGTGTCTGTTTCGGCTCGACTGTGGTGTCTGCAGTAACTTATTACTAGCGCGTGGGTTAAGCTAAAGTGAGGTCCATTAAGTCATGGTTTGATGAATTTAGAGTGGAGAAGCTCTGGTGGCCTTCAGAAAGCCCTGACCACAACCTCACTTACTTCTTTGGCATAAAATGGGATTTCAGTTGTAAGCCTGACCTCACAGCTATGTTATTAAATAGTTATCTGCTTGTGTTGATATGAGCCAGATAACATTGTGAATCAATAGAATTGTCCTTAAACTTATTCGTTTTGTTTTGAATTATTCAGTAGTGACAGTAGAACTAAATAGTTTTTTTTGTCCTATTCCACAGGTCAGGCAGTAAAGGCCACCTCACAAGAAGTGACCAAACTTTGTCTAGCCTTTTCTAAACCTCCACTCCCTTCAGAGGAGGTGAGTTAGGCTATTACTGTTATATGCAATACAATACAATTCATTTCAGTAAATACATTTTGGCGGTTAAAGTCTGTGATGCCTTTTTCCCCAGTTCTGATTAATGACATAACTCATTATTTTCATTCAAGGATTGTGCAAAGCTTGCAGGGTCCATTCAGAAGAGCATACTGGCACTTTCAGCAGTTTATTATTGGTTACCAAAGAGTGAAGGTGAGCTGCTTATGTTTATTTTTGGATTTATTTTTTGTGTGTTCTACAGTACATAGTATATATACCAGTCAAAATTTTATGTAATCTTAGAAACTTTTTGGTATTTTTTACCAATTTATTTCCCAAATTCCCAAAAAAGTTAGGAAGCTTTTTCAAAATGTAAAAGTAATTTTGGAACTAATGAAAAGCGCTTCTTTTAGGTTACAGAGTGAGATTGAAAGCCAGCATGCATGATGGTATGGTGGTGTATTAGCGTTTATGGCATGTGCGACTTCAGTGAAGTCACCATTAATGCTGAACTATATAAATGGGGTTTTTGAAGCAACATGGGGTGCCATCCAGACAACATCCTTTTTTTCTTTTAGAGAAGGCCTTGCTTATTTCAGCAAGACAATCCCAAACTGCTAACTGGCATGACTAAAGTCCAGGCTGGTCCCTTAAAAACATTTGGCACTAAAAATATGATGGACACCCTGACCCTGATCAAGCAAGAATGGGAACATATCTTACTTTCAAAACAACAACAATTTCTCTCCTTAGTTCCCAAACGCTTACCAGAGTCTTGGTGAAGACGACGTGATGCATCAAATGAAATGGCATCAAATGAAAAAATATACTGTGTGATTTGTAATCTTTGTAGTACAAGGTTGTAAAGGTTTAAATTATTTGCACGTCTTTAAATTCTGTTCTTTTTTTAGAAATAAGGAGGTATAAATATAACACTGATGTGCAAAAGTCTTTGTGCTCATTGTTTAAAACTCTTCATTTTAGCAATAAGTGTGTTTTCACCAGTAAAAACACCATATATCACTAGAGCAGATCTAAATTAACATAAATAAAAAAGAAGCATTGAATGTCTTATTTTAAATAAAGTATGGCAGTAAAGGACTGGCATTCACCAGCGAACTTGATTTATCATAATTAAGTAAAATCAAGGTTATCTTAATTAAGTAAAATTTAATTACTGCTCCATCTTTTTAGCACTTGATTCATTGTGCTCTTCCTCTTCATTATCAGAGTGACCAGACCAGTTATGACATTATAACTGCAAATAATACTGGGTTGCTACAAGGAAAAGCTTGAAAAGGGTTAAATAAACATACTAACATATGTAAAACCACTACTTACTGTATTAATGCTATTTCAATAATGTTTCTTGAATAAATAGCTTTTAAAATACAGTGTCCCCAAGTGCCTAAACCTGCGTACAGTACTAAAGAAAAGCTGTACTCTTTTTGTACATTCACAGTGTATTTTGATGTACTCCCTTGGTTTGTTTACAAACTTTATTTGTCATTTATTAAAGTTAAACTCATCTCTGTCTACTCATCTCAAGTCTACTTAGAATATTTAGCTAAAATAACTTCTTATTTGCATTCCTAAGAGATGTCTGTAATATTAATCTGTTAATATTATAGATAATAGTGAGTATTTTTGGCACATAGCCAATAGGCTTAATTGTTTTCTTTGTAGGTATTACCTTGCGCAAGTTGGTTAGAGAAGCCACTGTTGAAGTTTTGGATGGTGTGGTTCAGCTGCTGGATGTCATTCTGTCTTCTCCTTTGCAAAGGTACCTTTAGCTCTGCTTGTCCTTTTGTGCATAGCATAAAAGTATATGTAGGATAGCATTTTCTTAGCATAGGCTAGGGCTGGGAAATAAAATAAAATAACACGGGGCTGGGAAAGAAAATAACCGGGTTTACAGGGTTGATCTACTCATTTGTCTTTGAATAAGAGTACTAATTTAAAATAAACTTTGTCTCCGACTACTACTATATCAGCGTCATCTTTGTGTAAGTAGACTTTTGTTCAGTGGTAGCTTGAGTTGTAATTACGTTATCAAAGCAGTGTACTTTTAACATATCCATAAGTAAAATAAATGGACATGATATTGATATCCCCTATCTGGGATAGACAGAGCTGTGTTAAGCAGGTAACCTTGCAGGTACAGTTCCTATAAAAGATACAGAAAGAAATTTTGTATGTAAAGCAGTTTCACAAAGTGTGTACTTCTCACATAATCCTAATTTCGGTATAGATAATCGGGGTATGATTCATGTGCTTCATTACTTTTTTTTGCAATAAAGACCAGTTATTTTTCTGTATACAACATGTGATATAAAATCTTTTAACCATGTCTTATATGTGGCTTACATTGCTTATTCTTAGTTTGTCTCAGGAACAGCTAACATCTACAGGGGGCATCTGGGCATCATGTGATCAGTTTGCTCAACTGCCAAGAGGTAAAAAAAAAAAGCTGCAGTAGTTTTTTTTACTGCTTTTTTAACACATTTATGTGCTTGTTGTTAACATTCGTCTTTTGGGAGGTTAATAGCTGTTCTGCAAAATGATTCAGTTAAGGTTTTGAGAATTAAACGTTTGTAAAACAACAACTGCATCTTTCTGCAAAATAAAATAGAAAGATTAAACAGTAACACAAATATTTTGCACAAATCCTTGTTCTACACACCCCCGTTGTTTAAAATATCTATGAATAATGTTAAATCATAAATGAATTTCCTGAAAATCTACTGTCAACTGAATGATATTTTGGGCATAAACAAATGGGTAAGCAAAAAGATTGTCAAAAAGGTTTACTTTAGCAGATTCCAAAAATAATGACACCTCAATTTTCAGTATTTGGTGGAGCCTCCCCTGGCAAGAAAAACAGTACTCTGCATCTTTCTGTATTATTTATTATTATTTATTTATAAAGTATTATAAGGTTGGAGAATACTTATGGACAGATCTTGGGCCACTTTAATGCAGAGCATTTCAGACTCCTTAAGATATTGCTCTATTCCCAAGCATGGACACCCAGTTATAGCCTTCTGGTGGGTGGAGGCATCCAGATTTTGAGCTGAAATTTTCTGGTATTCACCTTAGAACAAGCCTATTGCCACTGGCAGCAAAGCATCAATGCCACCATCATATTTTACTGTGGGTATGATTGAGTTTTGGCCCAACGGCAAAATTAAGCGCCGGATATTCGGGACTGAAGCCTTGTGTTAAAAGGATGAATAAATGGATTAAAGTACAAAAAAATAAAAAGAAACTACAGGGAATAAAAGGTAGTATCAAAATGTTACAAGAAAAAGAAAATCATGACAAAGACAAAGAACAGTAAATTTCATTATTTTACTATTTTAAAAAATTGCAAAACACATTCTGTAAACAACAAGGATGCAGAGGACAGAGGATGTATTATCTTATCAATAAATTAATCAAGCAACCTTTATTTTATCTCGGAAATACATTGAGGGTTGACCGAGCATTGCAAATGAGGGAATAAAAAATTTTTAATAAGAGATTAAAACTGATAACGAACAAAATAAATAATAATGAATGAAATACAATTTTTAAAATAAACATTTAATATACACAAAGAAAATATAAATGTTAAAAAAATCAAAAATCTAAATAATCGCTGGAGTCACTGAACTATTTAAAAAATTCTCATGCCATGTAAAGATCATTTAAAACCAACATGGTCGCAGAGATGGTACTATGTCTTTCTCTGAAACCAGACTGATAGGTGGACAGGACTTTTCATAATAAAAAGATTTGAGCTGGTTATTCACTAGGGATTTTAAAATTTTGGATAAGACAGTTTTGAGATTGGTCTGTAATTATTTAGATCTGCTGCGTCTCATCCTTTATACAGAGAAATAACGTGCTGTTTTCCATATACTGGGAATTCTGCAAAATAAAATAGAAAGATTAAAAATATATGTAATATGTTCTAAAATAGCTGGGGCTGCAAGAGGCAGAAGGTTGGGGTTCAGACCGTCGTCACATTTTGTTTTTCGAGGATTAATAGAAGAAAGGGCATTAGCTACTATGATGGGGAGCAGGTCTGGAGTGTGAAGATATTGTGTTTCTGGAAAGCAGTAGTAGTGATGGTAGGCTAATTCATGGGCAGGTTTATGTTTTCAAATATCTGATCAGCTGCAGCAAAGTGTGCATTAAAAGCTTGGCGCAGTTCTTGCTGGCTATAGATTAAATTATTATTAACTAGGATTTTAGTAGGGGTTTGTTGAGGGGTTTTTTTGATGAGATTACTGCTTTCCAGAAATCCTGTGGGTTTGAGGAGTTAGTAATTTGACCGAGGATTACGAGGATGCTTTTCTGATAGCAGAGGTGCATCTGTTCCTCTATGGTCTGAATGCAAGCCATTTCTCACGTTCCCCTGTGCGTCTGGTAATAAACCAGGCTTTATGTCTTGACTGTAGCAGTCAGGAAGCTTCGACTGTAAAACAGGGGCTAGATCTGTCTCTTATTCGCAGCTTTTTGTATGGAGCATGCTTATTTGCCCCTGAGAGGAATGATTTCCTAAAATGTTCTAGTGCTACATCCACATCTGAACTGTTAAAAGTTAAATGAATTTTGCTCACTCCTAAGTCAGAAAGAAAAGCTTGTTCATTAAAATTTTTAAATGTCTTCTAACCACCATCCGAGAGCCTGTTTGTATCTTTGAACTGTTCTAATGCGATCGGACAATGATCACTAAACCCAAGTTTAAAAACTCCAGAGGCAATAATTTTATCTGTTCTATTAGAAAAAATTAAGTCATTTAGGGTGAATTTAAGGAGGTCCTTTAAGTTTGGCCAAGTTTGGCCACAACTCAGTGATTAGCTGTGTAAGGATGAGATGCATTAGAAAACCAGTTCAGGTTAAAATCCCCTAGGACCAGCATATCTGAAGTTGTATAGTGAGATAAAAGCTCTGCTGATTAATCTGTTGGAGAGGATGGAGCAAAAGGAGTCCTGTAAATCCTTACTAAGACAAAGGAATAATTTTTCCCTGGGGATACCTTTAGAGCTAAAAATTCAAAACACTTTTTTTTTAGTAATGGCCTTTAAAATTTTAACTTCAATATTAGATTTTATGAAAACCGCTACCCCACCTCCTTGTAATGTTCTGTCCATTCTGTTCAGTGTAAAGTTCTGTAGAGCTACATCTGCGTCACTTATTGCCTGCCTGAGCCAGGTTTCTGTCAGGATTAAAATATCGGGATCAGTCTGAGCGCTTAAAATTTTCAGTTGATCCATTTTATGTTTCTGATGTAGGCTTCTAATATTTAAATGAAGAATTCTGAGACCCTTTCTAAGTTTAAAACTATTAAAATCATTAAAAGGGTCTACGGGCGATTCAATAAGGGGACACAATGGAAGTGGATAAGGCTCTATGTAAATTAAGTTGTTTGTATTAATAAAACTGTTAAAATTATTTATATCTTATGTTTTTTGTAAAGTGCTGGTCCTAGGTTTACACACAGTGACTATTGGTAAAACTAAATTAGTGCTATAATTTTTAGGCACTAATAATAATGCAAACTAATAATGCAAGCTGTTCTTGGAAAAAGTTAGCTCCGACGGGGTTGAGGTAGTCGCAAAGGAAGCATTTAGCTGCAAAAGCTAGTTTGGGGTAGCGGTCGCTTTTTGTTTCCGCCATGGACTTTTGGACTTTTGTTTTGTATTTTAAGTACTGCTCGATTTCTCTTTTGCGCTGGATTCATTGTGCTCTTGCTCTATATTATTTGTCTCAGACGGCATGAGCATTGAAATCTCCTGCCGTCTCTGTTTTTTGTGTGATGGTATTGCTTTAGTTTCTTTTCTCCTGTTGCTGCCTGCTCTTCTTCCTCCCCTGAAACAACCTATTGCACAGCCAGATAGACAATCTTAAGCATTTTATTAGTACAATTACCCTGCACTCTATAGTGTATAAAATATAATTTTTATTTTACTTTAATTTATTTAATTTTAATTAAGGCTAGTAAAACACTACACTTTAAGCAATAATAATAACTTGTGGACGGTCACCGGGCTTGGGCTTGGGTTTAAGTTAGAGGGACCGGTCCAAAAGCGGCTGCTTTACCAGACCAAAAACTTACTTCAGTAAAGCAGCTACAGCAGCAGTGGTACAGATGTCAGGACCCTCCGGTACTCCCAACATCCTAATGTTATCATGCAAAGATCTGAACTCCGAGTCTTCACATTTATTTTCTAGCTTGGCTGCGCAAGCAGTGAAGGACTCGATAGTAGTTTTCTACATGGCAATATCATCAGAGCACTCATGAGTGCATGCTTCATCTCTTTGACCGTACTTTTTAGCTTGGACATAGTAGAATTGGTAACAGCATTATCATTCGCCAGCTGTGTCCTTATTGCTTGCAGGCCAGGCTTGATAGTAGACAAAGCATCCTAGAGAATACCCTTGAAATTCCTTTTTTTTTTTTTTTTTTTTTTTTTTAAATATCAGCAATATCTTTCCTCAGAGAGGCCAACAAATTGAGCTTAAGGGGCAGCAATGTCAGGCTGACTGTGATGTGGTCGCGGTTTGTGGACCAGGACACAGTTGTGTCTGAGTAGTATTGTGGGTTTTCAAGTTTTTTAAAGACATTTTACGCAGTCCAGAGTTAGACTTCCCAACAGAAAGGCAAAAAGCAAGACTAAATATGTGACCAAAAAGCGCAGATGAATTACAATTTTAATTGAAATTGGCGGGAGCTCCCAAACTCATGTGCTACACCTTTGAAGCTCAGCAGCGTCCCCCATTTATTTTTTATTTTTAATACATTTGCAAAAAAAACCAAAAATGTCATTATAAGGTATTGTGTATAGATTTTTACTTTACTTTAATCCATTTTGGAATAAGGCTGTAACATCTCTAGGACCAGAAATAAGTACCCCCTACTGCTCAGTGCTCTGAACAGGAATCCTTAAGCGGATGTTGTCTGATATAAAGATTTACAAGGGCAGGTTTGTGTTCTTTCCCTGTGGCCTGCATTAAATCGAGGGATTGCGAAAGGTTTTAAACAGAGAAATACTTCATCATATTTGTTGAAAGGTGTTTTCATCTATTTGTTTTTTCTTGTTTGTTAAAGAGGCATGTAGTGATGTAATGTTCCATGTCCTTGATAGATAATTTGGCTGCTGTGTTGCACATGATCCGTTCATACGTTGGGATGGTAAAAGATGCTCTAGAGGAGATGGACCAGGTGGGTAGCCAATCTCCAGTGGAGCCTTTGTGCTGTATTATTATTTTCCTGTATACTTGTATGCATTGTTATATTTGAAATACATGCATCGTAATGAAATTCAAAAGCAACGATAGTTCATTACTCAAATTTAAATATTGTAATAATGAGATAATGAGAGCAATGTAATAAATATTACTATATAACTATAATTTTTCCATTTCTGTTTTTCCTGTAGGCACTAACTGAGATTCAGGACCCTTTCAGTGATGTCTTGGATGATGATGAGCTTGAGGCCCGTGGTAACCAGGACATTTATTGGTCTGAGAGTGACCGCCACCTTGTCTCCAAATGTCTGGGCCTCATTAAGTCATCTCAAGCGTGTCTGCGTAAATTATGCAGTGTTCTCAAAAATGGAAAAGCCGAAACAGCCGAAAACATTACTCAACTAGATGATGTTGCTGATGCTATGAGAGAAATCAGTCCAAGGTTAGTTCATTAGTGTTTCTTAACTGCTAAACATGACCTACTGAATGACTGCCTAATTTTAAGTCCCGTCCACAATGTTGTATAGTAATTAACCCCTGAATTTGATATCATTTTCTTATATGGTTTGGCGATTGAAGCATTGAAGATATGTCCAAAACGGCAAGAAGATCCGGTTCCCACTTTTTAGTGCCTCATGAATTTAATGCACTAGCCCTGCTGAGAAAAAAAGAGTCCAGAAAAACATGGCAGTCTAACAAAACGACCCTGTACTAAACGAAATACAGAAGTTGGCCCTTGACTGAGGTTAATTTATAGCATTGATACCACTGATAGCGCTATCATTACCCTGCAGGAATCACAGGTTTCCTCTTGTGAAACTCACTTGTGTAAAGTCGAGAACCGAATCTCTACGCTAAATGACCCTGCACACACTTAATAAATCGAGATAGCTAATGCCTGGTTCACACTACACAATTTTTTGAGTCATCAGGTGTTTGTGTCATTCACACCACATGAGTAGTTGTAATCGCGAATCTTTTAGTTGTTGTGGCTTGCACACGTGACTGAACGGCGACACGGGGTCACGAATTACACAATTTTGGGAAATTGCAGACTCGTGAGAACTAAATGCATGTGAGAAATGCATGTTGATGTAAATATTATATAATATTATATGATATAAATATTTAATGTTGATCATCGATATGAACTGCTTGTTATCTGAAAAGGTGAACTTATTCGACACTTTGTGCTCATATAACTTCAGACTTAAGTTTATTTTTGTCATTGATGTATTCTTTATTTTTGTATTGCTTTTTTGCTTATTTGTGTATTTACCCTCATTGCTTTTCTTTTTCTGGTGGCTAGCGTTTATTTTTTTATTTTTTCAGAAAATTGGGTGGCTTTGACCATTCTATTTCTGTTCTCTGAACATTTTGTATTACATCCCTGATCATGCCAATAGGGCACTGTGTTTTGTTTGTAGATATGGTACTCTGTCATTTGGGGATGGTAAGGGCGATGAAAAGGTGGAATGGGGATTTATGGGGTTGTTCTATGTCTGCAAAATACAGTTAATGTTCAGTGTCACATGTGGGTCACACATACAGTTAAATAAAATGTTTTTGATGTGTATTATAAATAGTCTATAAAAGTATCTTACTTGGAATGTGGAAGTTCAAGGTCATATAGTTAAACAGATTTTTTTTTAAGAGAAAACACTTATAGTTGTTCTTTATGAGATGCACCTCTCTGACAAGAAGCGCTTAAAATTTAAAAGATTGGGCAGCTTCTCCTCAACTCCTCACATGAGTGATATGGCAGTCTTACTCCATAAGAACCTGCCATTTGCATGCAAACTTCAATTTAATGACTCAAACAGAAGATTTGTTTTAATATCAGGCGTATTATTACATTAACATTAATATTACAGCAGAAAAAAAGGTTAAAAAAAGAAAAGAAAAAACAGCTTTGAAGTTTTTTCTCTACCAGTTCATTATAAAACATCACAAACTACAGATAATAGTTTTGGGGAAAATCATTAAAATGAGTAGACAGCAGCTGTTATTGTTTATACATCAATTTCTGCTCTCTCTATGCCTGTACTGTATCATTGGGGGAAAATAAAGGGAAACCTCAAGAGATGAGGGTTTTTTTTTTCTTTACCAGCAATGAAGCTAGAAATACTTTAAGCTCTATTTTTCTGTTACATTTAGTGGTGATCCATGGATTAGTCTTGATGTCAAACATACAAAGAGGTTTAAAGTCTTTTTATATGATCTTGACACACCCAATTGTAACACTAATACATGATGGACAAGTTTGACGGTAATTAGCAAGATAGACGCCTTCCAGCACAGAAGGCCGACAAAAGGAAACACAGGCACAGACTTCACAGTTCTAAAAGGGAATAATGGCGAGCCATACAATTGGGCTATAAAACTCATGCTCTCACAAAGAAGGATTGTGGTGGAACAGAATTCCAAACTAATCAGTGGAGACAGTTCCAAGTATGTACATTGAATGTTATTGTGTATTTCAAAAATATTTGTCGATCACTCTGTACAATTCAGTGTGAACAGTTTGAACATCTGTTGTGCATTGCCTACTGTATTTAATGTTTAAGTTCCCAGATACATTTTTTTAACATATTTTCTCTTTTTTTTTTTGTGTGTGTGTTTTCTTTCTGCAGTGTTGATGACTTAGTCCTGAGTCTTTATCCACCTGTTGACTGTGTGGCAGTGGATCAAAATGTAAGTTAGATCATTAAAGGGGACCTATTATGCTTGTTTTTAATGTAAATAATTTTTTTTAAGTCTACTTGTAGATTAGATGTACATGCTTAAAATTCCCAGAACTCCTTTCTCATACTTATCTTTCATACTTACCTGTATTCAGCTCTTAGTTAGAAGGCCACCTCCTGATGCGCCCAGTGTGCTCTAATTGGTCAGGTTACCCATTCTGTTCTGATTGGTCAACTGCCAGAGTGGCATTCTGCCAAGTTTTATCCCCACACGGCTGTGTGTGGTTTTTTTATAAACAGTAGTGTTGGTTCTGCCATTTGAGTCAAAACCTAAAAGTCAGGTAGAACAAGTTGAAAGACCTTATCCACCTTCACAAACTCACAAGGCTGGATCATTACTGCATTGTGTGAGGGTGTGCCAAGCTTGCTGATGAATAGGTAATAACGAATGTGTTACAAGGTGACATCGCCTTGTAACTGAGGACAGGGCGTAATTCCGACAAGGTGTTTCAGGCAGCTGAAAAAAAGTGCTTTCTGTGGGAGGGAGTTTCCCTTCAGGAATGTACTTTTGGCTATATAACGTTGCAGACCGTTTTCTTTGACAAACAGCCACATAGCACACTTAAGGGAAGGATTAAAACAGAAAAGCATAATAGGCCCCTTCAAATTATCTCTTAATTTACATGTCTGCAAAGTTTACAAAATCGGTTTAATGAATTTGTCAATGTTGTTATTTTAGGCATCTAAACTGGCTGCCATTTTAAAGAAAGCACTTCAGAACATCAGGTAAGAGAAACCTTTTCCACAATATGTTTTGCTGTTGAATTGGACCAGACATCTTTTTAGAATAAAACAATTGATTACTGCATGTATTCTTATACATAGCATTTTGTTATACATGGAATCATTTTTAATATTTTTTTTATACATTTATATAACTATACACTTAAAATGCTAAAAATAAATAACTTCTTAAAATAACTTTTGCTCAGGTGCTTATGCCTAACATCCCAATCTGACAGTCCTGTTAATAGTACCATCATTCATTAAAAAATATTTGAATTAACATGCATTCATTTATTAATATTTGTTTATTTATTGCGGTTTTTGAATAGTTTATTTTAACACCAGCGTACTTGGTCATGTTTTCTTCTTTAGTTATGTGGAGTTAGAAATTATAGTTCCACTTACGTACAGTCACTATTAAACAGCATCGCAAAGAACGAATGATGATAACATTACAGAAAAAGCATATGTGCCTGTGTTCATATTGTCAGTGGTACTGTTTTTAATACGTAGATTACAAGAATAAGACAACTACGCAACCTGTTAAATTAATTAACAAATACATTGTATTTCTCACCGAATATCTTTTTTTTCCTGCCATGTTGGTCTGACAGCTGTAAACAGTGCTGTTTAGTCTGAAATGTAGAAGGCGCCTGGAAATGAGAAATAGTACATCCTAACGCCTTGTTCTCACAGGGGTGCACAAATGTAGGACCACTCGCCACCTTTATTTTCATCCAAATCTTCCTTTTCTGTTACAGGTCATGTCATGTTTGTTTAGAAGGAGACTTGTCATGGGTGCAATTTCTAGAAGGAGCTGTGGATCATAACCTGCAAAAAGTGAAATCTCTGTCTGAAGCCTTCAGCTAATAGCATAAGGGAAAGCAGACCAGAGAATAACTGTGTGTTTGTATATGTATAAAGCATTGAATATTGCTTATATGAAAAATTAACATTGTGCCAAACAAAACCAACAAAAAAGCTTTTATTCCCATCTGGTTGGTTAAGGCACAACAAATCAATAAAGGACAGCAAAACTGGATTGACAAACCTTTGTTTGATGCTGTAACACCCTTTAAGAGCATGAGTGAATTAAATTTTAACTGTAAACTTGTGCTTTGCTGACACATGCAAGAACCCATGTTTTAAGCTATAGCATAGCATCTTGCCTAGTCCATTTGTTATTTGCTTGTTCAGTTAAGTCTCTCAGTGTGATTAAATGTAGCCTTTTAAATACTCATGCCTAAAATTTAGTGCAAGTGGAAAAATGTTTCAAGTCAGGTAATTATGAATTAAATGTCAACATTATGGACTTCAGTGGTTTTAAATCCATTTTTGTTTATTTATTGATTAATTTTGGAAACAGAAAGACAGTTTTGAATTAATATGACTGTTACACAGTGTAGTGAAGCAGGAGTGTTGGTTCATGAATTATAAGCATGCTATAAGCCTGTATGCAATTGTAGTAATCCCATATGACAGTTTTACAATGTGCACCATATCAGTCCTTTGCTGCTTTGCTAAACAAATGATTTTAGACTAACAATTCTGTTTTGGCCATTAAACCAAGTATTTATACATTAGTTTTTTATTGTAGTGTCATGACATCTCAGTTGCTACTAGATCTGACAAGAATGTTGCAGCTGGCATTGATTTTGCTGAAGGCTGAGCAGTGGAAGTCAGCAACAAGTTTCCTAATGCCAACCCGGAAGGGCCAGAATGTTACTATGGCCTTCATCCTTTGTCCAGGGCCAAGCTGAGCAATCCTGTTCCAAAAACAAAAATATGTAATTGTAGCCTTAGGTTCATATTGCTTTGGGTTGGTTAGTTTTTGTAGACCCATAATTACAAATATTAGAATACTTTAGTATGTGTGTGTGTGTGTGTGCATAGCTCACTGAGATCTTTGTGGCTGCTCCAGCAAACCGCTCCCTGTCAATGTGATAAAGCAATCCTTTATAGTTTCACGTAGAGGATTCTCAAACACCACCTCTGCTGTGAGCTCGCTATACTGAACAGCTGTCCCTTTCACCTGATTAATACATACAGAAAATGTATTTAAGGATGAATAGATACATTTTCTGCAGGCAAATCAATGCAACGCATGGTTATCTTATAAAAAGAGTACAGAGTAAATACAAAACCCCTCAAAACAAGTTTTTTTTTAATCTTACATCTAGTCTTTGATTGTCAGGCTATTCAGTGGAAAATGTATAATGATTAGCACTGCAAATTGCAATGCTGTCTATTTTTCCCCTTGTCTTAAAATGGTGTATAGAACTGGCTTTTGGTTGCAGTTGAACATGTAATGCAGCTCTATTTATTTTAGTGTTGTGAAACTGGGATAAATAATAATAAACCATATGGTCATACTGTCAAGTGTGACAGCCGGAGCCAGAATCAAGAGATCTAATTGTATGCATTATATGGAGACAGGATTTTTCCTTTTGTGTGTATAAGATTGTTCATTAGATATATAAGCCTTCCCATTAATAATAATTATTATTATTCCAGATTAACCAAACTCACTGTGATGGTAAGAGGTGGGCTCTGCAGGATGATATCTTTCTCAGTCACGAAGATCTCTTTGGGGTCATTTGCATTTTTGGCGATTGCAAAGATTTTAATGCTGTTGTTATTGAGCATTTTCTTTCCATAATTATCAAAAGGAATGTTGATCGAGAGGCATAGCTCTGTAAACACACACACGGTTTCCATACAGAGAACAGAGTCAGCAATTCAAAAACAATAAAGTAACAGCCAGCATGTGTTCTTCGATCTCATACAGGACCAGGGTTGGGATGTAATGAAATACGTACATGCAGTACTCAAAACAGAGAATTATTCAGTATTCCACTAAATTAAAAAAAGGAAAAAAAAAGTTGGGCTGTGGAGCAGTGCAACTGTGTTTTACTAGAGTGACTGAGCACCTTTGGGATGGGCTGAAGTGGTATTCTTAACATATAACTAATCACTCAACATCAATACCTAACTTTACTGATACTCTTGCGGCTGAGTGCAGTGAAACCCGCACAGCATTGTTGCAGTATCTGGTGCAGTCTAATTCAAGCCACAGTCTGTTGCACCTGTTCTAGCAAATAAACTTATTTAGAAGTGCTTGACAGGATGGATCAGGTGCATTAGTGTTTGGTGAGTGGAGGCAGCTTATTAGATGCAGGCTCGAATTAAACTCAAAAAAGTAGAACTCCAGCAGGAGGGTTAGTGAGCACAGTTTTACTGCAGTAGGGACGAACTACTGACCAGCAAAGGGGGAACAGTGGATTAAGCCTAATCTTGGAATAAATTCCAGTGTCAAACCTATTCTTAGGTGTAACCTGAGACTGGGAAACTAGAGCTCAAAGTAAGTCTGTACTCTACGTTGTTTTTTTCTTACAAGCTGCCGGTATTGTATCTGATGAAATTCTCCTCAAATTCATACAAATATGACATGATTAATGTATTTTATATTATTATTGTAAATATCCTAAAATTGATATGGGTGTGCCATTGAAATTAAGAATTATAATTGTTATATTTAATGAATTGCTTTGATTCCAGCCAATAAACACGCTAACATGAATAAAGAGATCACTTTAAGCACTAACCACACAAATCAATACAATTATTTTGTTATGTACAAAGGTATTGCACGTCAATCTGTTAGTCATGGAAAATTAAGTTATTTATTAAGCCCAATAACACATTTAATTATTTATTGTATATTTGGTATACGTTATCTGTTTTCAGTTTAGGATTTACAGGCACAGTGTGGTTTGATCACAGATAGGAAATAAGTTACAGTCATACCTCCGTTCCCTCTGAGTTGCAACTCCTCCTTATCCAGGTAAATGTTCTCAGTCGGGGAGCCATTATACCTGATGGTCTGTACATTGATCTGAAGACTAAGAGCCTGAGGGGTGGAGCGATTATTGTACACAGTCAGGCTCAGCTTGATGTCTGAACCACATACTGGCGTATCCACCTCCTGAATTTTCATTAGAATGGCAGTGCTGTCAGAAATGGCCATATTTCTCCTGGCGCGATTGAAGCCATCCCTTTCTGGCTTTGAGCCTGCATGTATGTTGGGATAAATATTGGTTTCCACAGTACAAAGCCATACAAGCAAAACTAAGCATGTCAGAAGTAGAAGAATCTTTACATTTGAGAAGTATTACAATGAAGATTTTTTTATAGAAAACTGAGAAAGAGCCATCTAAATCTACTGGGCTGCACCTCTGCCAAACTTCACGAAAAAGTTTCCAAAATTCAATGGGTTTTGGACGTACAGTAAACATCACTGCAACACAGGTTTTCAGACTAACCTTCTGGGTATTTGTATTGATTGGTGATGTCTAATCTCTTGTCGTTTCCCACAAACTTTGTGCTGATGAACTGTCCAACTGAGGATGTATCTGTCTGGATCTTTTCCTTGGAGCCATCAGACCTCACAATCCATTTCACTATGTCTGCATTGACCTCTGCAAACACGAAAGGCACGTCGTACTTCAGATTGGTGTGACCCTCCAGGATGGCCTTCACTGGAGCTGGACCACAGCAGTAGGCACCTATATTGAGTTAAAACCAATACAAGTTTAAGTTTTTGAGATCCAATATATTTTTATCATATTATTCAGTGCTTAACTGACAAAAAGATGTTTCTCTGCCACTTATAAACAAAAAACAACATATAACATTTACTAACATTAACATCTTACATGAATAGTTCAAAGACGGCCCTCTACTTTCAAAGTGGTTGCATAATCTGAATAATATGTTCACTCTGCATAATTCTAAACTATAGCTCTATGTTTGATGCAGGCAAATGTTTTGCTCTCAGTGCACTTTTATGAGCTCTTAAAATCTTCACCTACTGCAATAAGGCAATAATTTGGATGCACAAAATGAGCTGTACCTTCACTTTTCTCCTGTGGTGTTGGGTCCAAAACCTGCCAACCATCATAGACAGATTTATCAGAGATATCAGGGCGCTTCATCCAAGCTTCCACCCAGACATGGAAGTTCCTGCATAGAAAAATTAATACTTATACTGTCAGAAATTAGCAGAGCAAAAATATGGTAAAATGCACTTGAAGGGCTCTGCATAAATACTCACCACACACTGTCTTCATTGTCCTCAACTCCATATTCTTTGATGTACATATCAACAAGGAGGTTGGCATTAGTGTCATGAGCTGATTCAAAGTTGGTGATGACACGGCATGGAATGCCTAAACACCTCAGTACTGAAAAGGCACAAAAAAATATTATTGGTTGCTGTATATGTTGGTTTTTGGGGAAGTGGAAATTGAAGACCTGAAACACTGACTCTTTGCTGTTTTACAGCTTAAATGTTCTAAAAGTGGTGACTGTTTCTTCTTGTCTAAGCTACTGTCCTTAACAATTATTTATGTGTTCATGCACACATTAATTACCTTACACAGTTCTGTGTTTAAGTGGTTTCGCATGATCCCAGGTTTGCATTTGCACAGCTTTGTCAGCATTTTTAATAAAGAACTTGTGTTTGCTATACAAAAACTGACCTACAAGTGTACCGTGGACCTCTGTAAATGTAAAGACTAACCATTGACTGTGGGCCTATGACAACTTATTTAAAGAACATACACTGAGCAGCCACTTTATTAATAACGCCTGTAAACCTGCTCAGTCATGCAATTATTAAGTAGTGTGATTCACAAAATCAACCAGATATAATTCAAGAGCTTGATACTGACATTGCTTACATTCAGCCTCACTGTGTGGAAAAGGACATTACATTGAGATAACAGTTAGGCAGGTATTGCATTTAGACACTGCCGCTGGACTCTGGAGCAGTAGTGACAAACTGATTTGTTGCAAAGCTGTCATCCCATGATAGTGGCACATTGAAAGTGAGTGAGCTCTGGTATGACCCATTCTACTAAATGTATACTAAATGTCATAATTAGAAATATTTTGGGATTGGCTGACACAGTCGAACCCACTAATTAGTAGTAATGTAGTGTAAAAATCCCTTTATTTTGGAACTATTTTACCTGTACACATAACAGCAGCAAACACCCAGCATTGTCCATATTTGACTGGGCGGCATGCATTTTTAAACCATTGCCTTAAGATGTCCACACTGCTGCTCCAGGACACTGGGTTGACACCTCCATCGTATGAGTTGTCCCATCTTCCTTCTAACACACCCCTGTCCTGATCATTTACATTTATCTGTAGGATGGACATGAGAAAGCATTGGATGAGTGTTCTACATGGTTCATTTTCCGGTGACCAGTGTTAAATCTACATTGTTTTAGTCATTACCTTGCTACCTGAGTTCTGAAATTTAAAGTTTAATAATCATGGGAAACACATACTAGCATCTGTTAAATATCATGGTCATTTGTAAAAAAATAAAAATAAAAAAGTAAATAAAGAAGCACAGGTGTTTATCCCTAGTTCTCACTGAATTGGTTTCAAATCTCTAGATCTAAAAAATGGCCATGGACTTAGGAGTTTGTTTTTTAATTAGATCTTTTGTTTCATTGTCATTATTTTCATTATTAATTATTTGATTAATTTAACTGTGTTTTATAATCTGGCATGTGCATGACTTGTTGCTTATTTTCTACATTCATTGTTGCTTCTGTGCTTTGTCTCTGTAACTTGAGTGCAGTGTGTGTGAACAAACCAACCCTATAACATGGGCCCAAAAAAGACAAAGAGACGAGACTCGATTGGCACATACCATGGCACTCACCACCCGGCCAACATAGATGGGATTGCAGCGAGCAGAAAAATCTTCCATCGCATTCCTTGAACATTTTGGGTTTACATCCAGCAGTTTCAGACAAATGTCAATAATGTCCTCTTCGAACTAATGAAAA
The DNA here is from genome assembly GCA_021613375.1 of Megaleporinus macrocephalus. Lineage (NCBI taxonomy): Eukaryota > Metazoa > Chordata > Actinopteri > Characiformes > Anostomidae > Megaleporinus > Megaleporinus macrocephalus. The sequence continues at coordinate 33,344,839 of CM038704.1, read as the reverse complement.
AAAAGTAAAATAGTCTTTACTGATTCATTATTCGTTTTTGTATTGTCTGTTCTATAAGTAATCCTCCTATTTCTCTCACTCCTTAGTTTTAGTGTATGTAACTTCATTTTATTAAATGTCATTTTATCTAGGTGTTTCTTTGTGTTTGTTTAACGCTAAGTTTTAATTTTTCTACTGCAGTGCCTCCCATTTGTAAAGATATGTAGGCCTATGCATATGTGTTAACATATGGCCACTGCTTATTTATCTATGACAAAATTGTTGAGTGAAATAATGTAATAAAAATATTGGGATTTTTTCCTGCACATAAACTGTTACCACTAGCATAACCTTTTAAATGGGAAGCTCCTAAAATTTTTCTTTTTGTGAAAACTGCAACACTGAAAGACATCTGAAAATAGCACTACTTTTCTGATGTTTAACCAGTAAAATGTCCGGTTTAGTAAATTACTATTGCATGTTAACAAAATCTTTGAAGTCTTTTTTTTCTTTTTTAACTGTAAAATGTATGTATGTAGACCTCTATGCCCATGACTTACCTGTCCGAAGTCCCAGGCTGTAGCCTGAATAGAGTTCCAGCTCCCTCTATATATCAGACCTTGTTCATTCATTACATACTCTTGTCTTTCTTCCTCTTTATGCAAATACACCCAGTCATCTAATAGAGAGATTTAAAAGCACATTCAAATTGCTGAGGGCAAGGATACACAGGGAAGGTAAAATTATGTAGGCAAGGCCTATCAAAGCAAGAAACCCTCCTACCTGAAGTAAGAACACCATCTGGTAAATCTTGCATCAATTTGTAATTAAATGTTTGTCTCGAAATTGTATTTTTTAATTAATATAAAAATATTTTAATTAAATGAAAACTTTGTCCTAATAAATCATTGTAGTCCAAGGCAAAATACACAATAAAATAGATATACATGAAATGTTATATTATTGTTATTATTTAAAAGCAAAATAATTTACAGTTAATTGGTAAATGACTAAGGGACTAATTGGTAATGACTAGTGTCAAGACTTGCTTAGGCATGGAAATAAAGAGAGGTTGAGGTGGAGCTTCTTTCCTCAGGTTGCTAAACTTTGCAATATACTGTACACGCATACCACTCTCCCACAGGTATGTACTAAGAGAAAAGTCAAACTGCTAAAAATGTATTTTATCTACCTTCACACCAGGGATTAAACAGAACAATCAGTGTTCCTATTGGGGTTAATGCGCTGTTAGGTCCAGTCTTCATGGAAAGTGAGTAGAGTCCAATGCTGGCATTAGATGGAGAGCAGATAGACAGTGTAAAACTTGTGGCTGTGCTGTTCATTAAGCGCATGCTCCATGGCTTGCCCACACCAGAATGGACTTGAAGTCCAAATGACGACTGTGTGCCCTTCTCTTCAGATGCATTCGGACCTAAAATGACAAATGCAGTGATGAGATAATAAACAGGGAAAATGCTACCAGGTTAGTGGCACTCCAGGGCTTATATTTATAATGATCTAATGCTCATCTTATAAGGCATTATGAGATTGTTCAAACTGTGCTGCAAATACTTGACCACCGCAAGAGCTTGAGTATATTGCTGCTTAATGGTTGTTCAGGTTTGCTAAAAGTGAAACTAATCAAAAAGAGTCCATCTTAATTATTTTACTAGGAATGCAAAACAACAACATGTGGATACAATTAGTCTTATTGGCTTGGCTGCTTATAAACTCTCAAAAAAGAACAGAGTAATTTAGATACATCATCATTACTATCTCTTTCATTCACAGTTTTTAGATAATGTGTTACAGCGCCTGTTTTTTAGAATAATTTAGAATTGAGAATAATTCATCACATAAGTCCATGTACATATTGAAGAATTTTCCTCTCAGCCACATCAGATTTAACTATGTTGTTCATACAACATTTGCTTTAACTTCATTTACCCACTGGCAAATTCCATTGTGGCATTTTAGCAAACACTGCTTGCTGAGCTGTGCTGTGCTGTGCTGTACTATATTAAACCCTGAAATAAGTGATGGGATCACACAATGCTAAAAGTGTGTGCTAATGATACTAGTCTCATCAGATCATACCTTTTAGCTAAAAAAGCATGCATTTAAAGAGAGAGTTAACTGACACCAAATATATCAAATACACTAAATGATGTTTAAATGTTTATTCCATTAAATCTACCGCTAGAGATACATCCAAATAGTTGAATGAAACATTTTATTATATATTTTTTATTATATCTCTTTTTGATTTTACTTTTATCTTTGATCCAATGCTTACATATATATTCAGATGCTAGTGAGCTCTGCTAACATGTTTTGTACATGGGCTTAGATTAATCAAAATGCCTGTAGATATTGGGAAATTAATGTAACAATCCAGACCCAGCCTAGACCAACTAACCCTGCCACAGAGGATGCTGCAACACTTTTTTTAATCCTTATTTGTGATGATGTTCTTGTCATGAACAAATCTTAGGTCAGTACTCCTATTCTGGACCAGGACTGAAAACCACTGTCTTTGAAGACTTTAACTCAAGTAAGTGTCTTGATGAACTCACAGTACTTTTCAACCATATTCAAACCAGAATTCATAGCACAAGACTTTGCAAATGTATTAACTCTGAATTAATGTTTTAAGATAAAGTACCACACCTGTCTGCACAGTAAGTTGAAAGAAGTCCTGCGTTGGTTGGAGGGGTTGTTCTACATAAAAGCTCAGCTTGAAGGGCTTACCCCTACGCACAATCAGCCTATTCTTTGCAATGTCATCAGTGCGGTGCTCTTTGTTGTTCTCCACACAGTGAAGTTGCACCTTGGAGACATCTGTATGCAGAACAAGGTGTGACAGGCATTTTTGAGTGACAAGTTTGAAGGACTACTATTAATCCTTTTTTTTTACAGTAGGTAACCACTATTTAATAGGTGAATATTAGGTACATACAAGTTCATTTCTGGTACATACTTTCCACACTTAGAACTTTTTTTAAAGTTTGACCCAACAACACCCAAAACTACCTAGATAACAAGATAACAGTGACTTACACAAAAAACAACAAATAGATTCAAAAACTTTTATATGTGCCTGATTAACAACCCATACTTATACACACACTTACAGTCACACCCAGAGACACAGACCCTGACAGACTTGCTTGCTTGCTCATTAAATTTTGTTCTGAACTCTTTATTTAAATCGTTACTGGACTGCTGTGCGTGTTTTGGATAAGTAGCTTTGTCATGTTCTTGTATATTGATTGAGTATATCCTGTATTGAAAGTCTTGTTTCAAAGGTTAGCTTGTTCTAGTACAACATTTCCTTTTTTATGCTTTAATCCTGTTTTTTTGCCTCATTCATTTATGTTTTATACAATCTTAAAAAAGTTAAATGGTTCTAAGTTATTGGAAATAATTATATTTAGAAACATGAGTTCAGTATAGAACCATTTTATGCTTAAATATTTCTCTGCATATTGGAGCATAAAATACACCTACCTTTTACCATTTTAGTTAACATATGACTGATCTATAACCCTATAAAAGGTTATGTACACTTGTGTGTTTATGCTCTATCTTCAACAAAGACAAGAAAACAAATAGTTTACTACATACAAAGTTACACTTTATTTTACAGTCCTGTTTTAACAATAAAACATTTACTAAGTAAATGCAACATTTATAATAATTACTTACTCAGTACGTCGTAAGTATCCTGCAATTTTTACAAATTGTCACATGTAAATGTAGCCTACTTTTCTTTACGACAGAGGCATGTATTTTCTCCAACAGTTTGATACTACTTGCCATTACCAGATAACTACTTAGCATTAAAAGCTGACCTTTACCTTGTATTTCTCCCATTAGTTAATGTAGTCATATATTACACTTGCACAGTATTGAATAATTTTCAACTTCTTTTTAAAAAAGCACCTCTTTTAGTGATGTGCATTACTATTATTAGTAAGTACTACATTACCTATTAAACACAAGGCACTTACAATAATGTAAAATAAAATATTACCACTTCACTTACTTAGAAGCTTGCCAGACATTTTTTGCAGTTGAACCCTCTTCACAAGAGCCTAGTGTGTTTTGGTGTAGGATTAGAGGTGGAGGTTGCTTTTAAATGCTGGCCCTGCCCTTCAAACAAATTGTTGCCCTGCAAACAATTATCTCTTCTTTTAAGGTGTAAATGCAAGAGTGCAGTCTTGTATTAGTCTTAGGAATTCTGGGTGTGAACATTCACTTTTAAATGACAGGGATCTTTATAATTTCTCAATTATTCGGTGAAACCACGAAATTGTGACACAGAACAGTGACAGGACATTACACATAATGGGTGTTCTCATTTTCTACATGAGACAATTCATGATAATTTGCTGATGACAAATTCAAATTCAAGGAAATACTTTTTGTAACATTCAGTTAATCTTGAGCAATCACTCTAAGAAGCCCTAAAAAGATTTTTTAAAATAACAAAACATAAATAAAACCTAATTTTGTGGACAAATGTTTTTTTTCTGGTGTGTCTGGTGTGTACAATCTGAAAAATGCTTAAGTCACTTAATTCTTTAACTCTGCCATGTAGATTTGATTGCAAGCTCCCCGATGCCAAGTGCGTAATTTTGAGTCAAAGTGCTGGTGGGAAAATAGGTCACTCTGATGTAGGAGCTTGCTGCTTTCTCCTGCCACTGGAGATATAGGATCTGCTGTATAATTCTTCTGTGCTCAAAAAGAGAAGTCACATCCAGAGCTGTGTGGCCATTACAGTCTGACAGGGTTAGGCAAGCTCCAGCTGCGTACAGTTCCTGTAGACAGTGCAGGTGGCCTTTGGCTGCAGCAGCGTGAAGAGTACCCCTTCCTGTCAGGCTATTAACATCACCTCCTCCTAACATTGGGCCGGGAGACAGGGGTGTGGAGGAAATAATAAAATTAATCTTTAGTAGTCACAATCATCACTGCAGCATCCAAAACAATTTCATGTTGATTATTCCTGACTCATAACTTAATAAAATAAGAAAAAAAATGTAAACAAGAAAGTGTAGATTCTAGACTTTGAACAACTCACTATGCAAAAGACCATGTATTTTAATTAAAATAGAAATGAAAAAAGCAATAAGTTCATATGTATTAATGAATTTAAAAACATATTTAATTCACAGACCCACACAATTTTGTACTAGTGCCTCAACATATCGCCCCATTCTTGAGATGAAGGTTAATGAGGTTAGATGGAAAAAGTATAGTTGGACAATGGATATATATATATATATATATATATATATATATATATATATATATATATATATATATATATATATATATATATATATAAAATTTATTATACATTTTAATAGCAATTTGTAAATGTGGCACAAACAGCACATTTTGCATATGATGATACTCATTGAGTATTGTTAAAGTATTATACCGAATAATTTGCATTAATATTGCCTTTCACCTTTTTTTATGAGGAAACAAACTGCTGCCAAATGTCCACGATGTGCACTGACAAAGAGTGCTGAGAAGAAACGATGAGAGAGCCAAGGTATACTCACTCTGGGTATAAACACTGCCCTTTGTAACTGTGACAAAGACAAACATAAATCTTACAAATTTGACTAAATTATTAATATTTTTTGCCCCACTCATTTGTGACAGCGCTGTTAAAATAACTCATCTGACATACATGGGCAAAAAAGCCAAAAATTAGCAAAACATTAAGTTTTTAACAACAAATCATTAGTTAGTAAATTTGTACAACATTTCTTTTGTATGGAAAGTCTTCAAAAGCTGAACTATTGTAGGTAAGCTTGCAGGTGGCCTTTTACAGAATGATGAGTCAATATATAGTATAAATTTTTTGCCAGTATAGTCTGGGCTGGGTGTTTGTTTAGTGGATCACCCAGCATACAAAACACAACATATAGCTGCTGTTGGTACAAAACCTTGAAGGTCCCTTTTTGTCATTTTTTAATAGTTGACAAATTCTATAATGAATGACCCAAATGTAAAGTAATTTTTCTTGATCTTCTCTGAAGTTAACATTTTATAGATACAAAGTTGTATTCCACCAGTAGCAGTATGCTAGTTTTGCTGCTGTCCAGGCTTATGCTAGTCTGTGCTAGTTTTTCATCACATCACTAAGAAAAAATAAAGACTTCAGGAATGAGCATATGATAAAATTTTATAAAGACTTCAACTCACTCTTTGTAAATCTCCAGTTACAGCTGCTTTTATCAGTTCTGGTCAGCTGTTGTAGGGCCAGAAAGTGTGGTGCCAGGGATTATGTCATTATATCTGATGGTTGTTTCATTTATTTTATAGAAAGAGAGAGAGAGAGAGAGAGAGAGGTGTTAGGCGTTACTAGATTCCATTTTTAACCAGAACCAGGACTTACGAGCCGTCAAGATGACAATCAAACTCTTCATTATATTTTCTTTTTTTAGAACCTTTGCTTGAATAAAAACTGTACCTTGATCCAAGTAGCTAAGCCTTTGAATGTCGGTGGGAATTCCAGCGTTGAGCTCTATTTTTGTTTTTAGCTTGTTCACCGTCATGCTCCTGCAACCGTCTGTTGCAAAAAACATCTCTCCTGTGACACTCAGCCTAACTCCCAGTTTGAATGTGATGCTGGACTTTTCCTTAGACGGCGACTTTAATAACGACATTTTGGCTTGTTGATAGTGATGTGCCTTTATTTTGTTTCTCGATCTGTTTTGTTTGAACCTCTGAGGCAATGCAGAGATTACCCTCTCCATGGTCACCGTTTCTGAGTGAACACTAGCAGCACAACACTGACAAGTCATAAAAATAAACAGAGCTTTCCTGTTTCCTCCTGTTTTTAAAACACTACAGATGAATAAGATGTTTTTTAAATAGGTCTGGTAGTGACTAATATTATCCTTTGGAGCATGTACCAGTAAAAACTTTATTTTACCATAATGATACTCCAGAGAATAGATTTACAGACTAGACTGCAGAACAGATCTAATTGTTTTCATGTTTAATTAAAAATACACTGTGCACTTATACGATAAAATGTTTGTCCAGCTATCCACCCATAAGCAGCATATGAGGAATTAACAACAACAGTGCACAACTTCATAAATGCAGACATTCTGGGTTTGATGGAACTGCATTAACCTAGAAAGATCTTTGGGCTGTCTTACAGTTCATTCCTATGACTCAGCAACAGACATGTTATTTATGCAATGATTATGTCCTTTTTTGTTCGTCTGCCAACAAGGTGGTACCTTGCTCTACACCTGTGGGAGTGGTGTTCTTCAGAACAGCCGCTCTGCATACAGTGCATTTTTGTGCTAGCTTTCTTCACAACCAAGGTGCAGTGTCTGTGTTATGACTGAAGGGATTCTTGGTGAATCATATTTTACAAATCTGCATCATGTACTTGTTTGACTTGTTTGCCAGTTGACTTATTGCAGTAGTATAGTGACAGAGACAAGTAGTAGACATGAATAAACGAATTACACAAACTGAATTAGTCTTACATGATCTTTATATGAAACTTAAAAAGGAGAATTCTTTCTGCTCCTTTTAACGCTGCATAATGATGAACATAATCATAATTCCACATTCATCACATTTTTTAAAATATGTTGCAGGCTTTAATTTTGGAGTGTACATTCCAGGTCATCTTCACATATTACTAGACTTTAATTTCTTCTCAAATCCAACCAGCACCTTGAAAGCACAGACTTATTGTTTTAAATGTTTGATGCCAGTCATAGATTAAAACAAATTAATGCCGTTTCAATTGTTAAAATTCTAAATACGATAGACCAACAAAAAAATCCTTATTTCACATTTCATCATCAAACGGGCACATAAAGTTGTTTTGTAGTTCCTGTGTGTTTCAGCTAGTTAACTTATGAATCAATTCAATATTATCTATTAATTAGTTAATTTGTTGATTCCTTAAATAGCATTATTATTATTGTTATTATTATTATTATTATTATTATTATTATTGTGTTTTATGTGTATTAACAGGAGCAATATATACATTTCAATGGCTATATTAAAAGACAAAGAAATTATGTGTTTGCTCAATCGCTGGTTCACTGTTTTAGCATGTCTTTACATGAATTGTTCTGACTGTACTCCACACCTATTCTAGATTCAAGGTATTTTGTTCCGGTAATATTCATTACTCATACTCTTTGTATGGTGTGTCTATTACACACCAAAATGTAATAGGAAATGGGAATGTGAAAATGTACAACTCTTGTAACTGTCATCAGCTGTTGTTCAAAAGAACACAGATGCAAAGCAAGAAGGAAAATCATCATATACATCTACTGAGTATATTATCACCATTTTGCATGTTGTACACAAACTAGCAACTTCATTAAAAATCTCTTTCTCAGTCATAGTCCATTTTATCACCTTCACTTACCATAAAGTGCACTTTGTAGTTCTATGCTTACAAACCAGCTATTTTTCTTCACACTTTGTTTATACTTTGTGCCTTGTTAATACTTTCCCCTTGATCATAAGCAGCCGGACTCCTAAAGGGCGACTGGAGAGCATATATTATTTGGGTGGTGTGTAGTGACACTGACGTCGCAGCTCGCAGCTCAACATTGCAGTTCAGTAATAGCATTATAAGTTAAAACATTAATGCAGTTGTGATCAAACAAATCATATTAAGAAGATAAATACAACCGCAATTTCAAAAAAGTAATTCGAAGTTATTAAAGTTTTTTATTAAGTTATTAATTTACTAAAAACTTATTCTTGTATTTTTTAGTGGGCCACATAGAGTTAATTATCATCTGAAACCTGCTTTCTGATTAATTCCTAAAGTTGCAATGCCTCCAACCCTGCCATTTAAATACGGACTATGTATATAACTGTAGCCTGTCAGGGTGGCTTTGTGTTGAGCTAAGTATTCTTCAGATCTAATCAACATTTCTGTGAGATACAGAGCATCAAAATCATCATCAGTAATACGTTCATTTACAGCAACAGCTTTAGATATAAGGATTTTTATATTAAGAAGTCCTAGTTTTTAGACCAAAGGTCTGATATTGATTATATTATCATGACAAACGTTTCGCGGTTTTCTAATATTTTGTTTGATTCGTGAAACAGACATAGTCTCATTTTGAGTGAAAGTTAAATGCTTTTTAAGGCAGCTAGCAGAAGGTTTAGCCTGTTTGTCTGCTGCCTGATCTTGGATCTGGTTTGTCAGCCATTAATTGACTAGAAATTAGAACAGCAGTCTCCCAATAGGGGTGAATACTGTCCAGACTGAAAAGTTCAAAGTTTACTCTCAAAAGAAGACCAATTATCTGCAAAGACCACATTGCTTTCCAAGCACCAATTGGACAATCAGCAGTTCAGCGACTATAACCTGCTATAGATTTCACGGCCACGTCAAACTGGGATCGGGCCAGAGCATATCATGACATTGTCTCGACTAATTTACACACCTCTATAACATTAGCCGTGGTAATCTCTGATTTTTGCAGACAAACATCATTAGTCCCTACACAAATGTGCACTGACTCTTCAAAAAACAAAGAGTGAGGGAGGCACCAGGCCCAGACGGAGACAGCTTGCTCCTGTCTTTACCAAGATCTTCAATAAATCACTTCAAGCGCTCCACAATAATTCCCATCCCCAAAAAGCCAACCATCTTAGGACTGAATGACTACAGACCTGTCTGGGTCTGACCTCTGTGGTCATGAAATCCTTCGAGAGGCTGGTTCTCACCCACCTGAAGAGTTCTGTTCTTGGACTTTAGCTCCGCCTTCAACACAATCACCCCCGGACATCTACACACCAAACTGACCCACCTGTGCCAGCCTCCACCTGCCAGTGGTTAACAACTTCCTCACTGGCAGAGAGTAGCAGGTGAGGCTGGGAAAGATCACCTCAGGAACCAGGACCATCAGCTCAGGAGCTCCACAAGGTTCTCTCCCTGCTGCACTTCTCACTGTACACAAATGAGTGTACCTTCACGGACCCCTCAGTAAAAATCCTGAAGTTCACAGATGATTTGACAGTCATTGGTCTCATCCGGGACAGTGACGAGTCTGCCTACAGACGGGTTGTAGAGCAGGTGGTCCTCTGGAACAATCACAACAACCTGGAGCTGAACACAGCCAAAACAGTGGAGATGAAAGCCGATTTCAGGAGAAGCCCTCCAACCCTTCCAGCACTCACCATCCTCAACAGTACTGTAACGGCTGAGGACATGTGGGGCGTAATTTTAATTTATAGAAAATTAATACACAGCCTGACCTGTAGGCCAGAAACTCTAGTTCATGTCAGGGCAGCAACCTTAATTTGAACCTTATGGCCTGAACGCACCAGGCAGGGGTTAGCATGGTCTTGTTGGTAACACTGGCCTGTTCATCTCCACCTGTTGATAGCAGACTGGGGACCCTCCTTTTCTAGATAAGTTGGGAAAAGCTATTTTATAATAAACTCATAGCTGGAAAGAATAGAGTCTGTGTTTCAGGCTGCGTCCTTGAGGGCTATGAAGAACCAGAGAGAGATAAACAGAAACATACAAACTCACCAGTAGCTTGGAGAGAAAGAGTGTTCTGTATTGTACAATAGATATGCAAATATATGCAAATTACATCATCAACAATTATGTTTATTAAGGATGACATCTTAGACTGGTTGGATAAAAACATGTCTTCCTGTATACTGGGAAGGTAAAAGAGGAGGGGCTATGTAAATCACCACCCTAGACAAAGATATAAAATGTTCTGTGAATATTCTGTAATACTGGTGTGAGTGTTGGTCAGGTTGGTCTGTATTGGAACCTCTCCATCATGCAAGACGAAATAAAAGGAACCTGCTTTTTCTATTCAGTGAGATTTTCGGTGACGTATTTTTATGATTTGCTCCAGTTGGTTTAGTTTAGCTCTGTACATAGCTTTTTTGCTAAAATATATGTCTAAGGAACGACAGACAAGTTCCTGGGCACAATAATCTCCAAGGACTTGAAATGGGACTGCAACATCAGCACCATCATCAAGAGAGCTCAGCAGAGGCTGTACTTCCTGTGCCAGCTGAGGAAGTTCAACCTGCCCAAGGTGCAGTTCTACATCACCACCATAGAATCTGTCCTCATTGCATCCATCACAGTGTGGGGCAGCTCAACCACCAAACATGACACCCACAGACTACAGAGCATCATCAGGTCTGCAGAGAGAAGCATCGGTGTAAAGTTACCCTCCCTACCAGACCTGCACATGGCCAGAACCAGGAAGCGTGCAAAGAACATGATCCATCACAACCTGGACATCACCTGTTCCAGTATCTTCCCCTCAGGTTGGCGTTTCAGCCAGTTGAGGATCAAGACCTCCAGACTACAGAGACGCTTCTTGCCACACGCCATCACACTCATGAGTCAAGTCAAGTCAAGTCAAGTGGGTTTTATTGTCATTTCAACTACATACAGAGTACACAGTGAAACGAAACAACGTTCCTCCAGGACCATGGTGCAACATAGACAGTGCATACAAGACACAAGGGCAACACGAACAAACAAGTGCGGACAGACAACACAACACAACACAGTACAGACAGAGAATAATAAATAATTGCTGGTAGTGTGCAAATTGTGCAATGTGTAATAAATAGAGTCCAGTGAGGTAGTAAAATTATCAGTGCAATGCTTTGTGCAAAAATGCTTCCCCTTTTTATCTGGGGTAAATGGTTGGAGAGAGAGAGAGAGTGTACATGTACCAGAAAGACATCAGTTCAGACATTGAGTTGTGTTGAGAAGTCTGATGGCTTGGGGGAAGAAGCTGTTGCAGAGTCTGGTCGTGTTGGACCGGACGCTGCGGTACCTTCTTCCTGATGGCAGGAGGGAGAACAGTCTGTGTGAAGGGTGGGTGGGGTCATCCACAATGCTGGTTGCTTTGCGGATGCAGCGGGTGGTGTAAATGTCCAAGACGGAGGGGAGAGAGACTCCGATGATCCTCTCAGCTGTCCTCACAATGCGTTGGAGGGACTTGCAGTCAGAGGCTGTGCAGGTCCCAAACCAGGCAGTGATGCAGCTGCTTAGGATGCTCTCTATAGTTCCCCTATAGAAGAGGGTGAGGATGGGTGGAGGGAGACAGGCCTTTCTCAGCTTCCGGAGGAAGTAGAGACGCTGCTGGGCTTTCTTGGCTGTAGAGCTGGTGTTCAGGGACCAGGTGAGGTTCTCCGCTAGGTGGACACCAAGGAACTTGGTGCTCTTAACGATCTCCACAGAGGAGCCGTTGATGTTAAGCGGAGAGTGGACCGGTCTAGATTTCCTGAAGTCAACAACCATTTCCTTGGTCTTCTCTACATTCCAGAGAAGGTTATTGACTGTACACCAGTCTGTCAGCTGCTGTACCTCCTCCCTGTATGCTGACTCGTCGCCTTTGCTGATGAGACCCAGCACAGTTGTATCATCGGCGAACTTTATGATGCTGTTAGAACTGTGTTTCGCAACACAGTCATGAGTCAACAGGGTGAACAACAGAGGACTCAGTACACTGCCCTGGGGTGCCCCAGTGTTCATGGTGATGGTGCTGGAGCTGCTGTTCCCGAACCGGACTAACTGGGACCTCCCTGTCAGGAAGTCCAGGATCCAGTTGCACAGGGGGGTGTTGAGGCCCAGCAGGCTTAACTTCCTGGTGAGATTCTGTGGGATGATGGTGTTGAATGCTGAACTGAAGTCTATGAACAGCATTCTGACGTAGGTGTCCTTCTTCTCCAGGTGGGTAAGGGAGAGATGAAGGGTGGTGGTGATGGCATCGTCCGTGGAGCGGTTGGAACGATATGCGAATTGCAGGGGGTCCAATGAAGAGGGCAGTTGGGTCTTGATGTTCCTCATGACTAGCCTCTCAAAGCACTTCATGATGATGGGCGTGAGAGCTACGGGACGGTAGTCATTGAGGCAGGACACCGTGGACTTCTTCGGCACGGGGATGATGGTGGTGGTCTTAAGGCACGTTGGGACAGTGGAGCTGCGCAGGGAGACGTTGAAGATGTCCGTGAGAACATCTGTCAACTGGTCTGCACACTCTCTGAGCACTCTGCCAGGGATGTTGTCTGGTCCTGCAGCTTTCCGTGGGTTGACTCTGCGCAGAGTTTTCCTCACGTCCACTGCATATAGGCACAGCGCCTGCTCATCTGGTTTGGGTGTGATCCTGCTCACCAACGTGTTGTTCTGTGCCTCAAACCGTGCATAAAAGTCGTTTAGGGCATCGGGGAGGAAGGCATCACTGTCACAGGACGGTGTCTTGGAGACAGTGACATCATCAATACACTTGCTAGCCACTAGCCAGTGACTGATGCTGTGTACTCCTTCAAGTTGACAGAGTCGCCTTCAGTCGCAGCCTCCCTGAACATGTCCCATGCAGTGCACTCAAAACAGTCCTGAAGGGCAGAGATGGCTCCTGCCGGCCAGGTTTTCACCTGCTTCTGAACTGGTCTGGAGCGTCTGATGAGGGGTGTGTAAGCTGGAGTCAGATACACAGACATGTGGTCCGAGAACGCGAGGTGGGGACGGGGCTCCGCCCGGTACGCGCTGGGTATGTTTGTGTAAACAAGGTCCAACGCGTTCGCTCCTCTCGTGGCAAAGTCCACATGCTGATGGAATTTAGGGAGGACTGACTGGAGATTAGCGTGGTTGAAATCTCCGACAATTAACAGTGCGTCTGGATGTCTGGTCTGCAGATCACTAATGCCCCCGTGCAGCTCCCACAGTGCCTCTTTAGCATTAGCGCTAGCGCCAAGCGGTATGTACACGGCGGCTATCAGCATGGCGGAGAATTCCCGTACTAAATAAAAAGGTCTGCACTTAACTATGACGAACTCCACCAGCGGAGAGCAGTGCTTGGCGACAGTCACAGCGTTGTTGCACCATTCTGTGTTAATGTAAACACACACGCCTCCACCGCGGGTCTTCCCGGACAGAGCCGCGCTCCTATCCGCTCTGAACGAGGCTAGCCCGTCTAGCTGAATGGCGCTGTCTGGAATACTGTCGCTGAGCCACGATTCCACAAAGACAAGAGCACAGCAGTCTCTGAACTCTCGCTGGGTCGCTCGCTGGAGTCGAATGCAGTCCAGTTTATTATCGAGGGAGCAGACGTTTGCGAGGAATAGCGATGGTATAGCCGGGCGGCTAGGGCTAGCCTTTAGCCTCGCGCGAACCCCCGGCTCTCTTACCGCGCTTCCGCTTTCGCTCGCACCGCTTGCGATGACACTTCCGCCGGGCTCCGCCATCAGGAAACGCCGCGGACTGCAGGCCTGGGTCTTGTAGCAGGCTGAGCTCTTGTAGCGTCTGTAGAACTTCGTCCGAAAGATTGTTTTTAGGCTGATTACTCCACTGAAGCAGGGTCTGGCGGTGGTAGGATATGTGCACAGGTGTTCCGATGCACATATTTGCAGAGATGGACGTGAGTATCCACAAACAATAACACAAAAAGCACCAATTCTCGGACCAAGAGTGGCCGCTGCGTGTTAACGCATATACCAGCTGAACATTACAACACTACATTCAGAATACAGTCTACTACATACATACATCCTATCCAGATGTTGTCTCACTCTTCCTTCTCTTTACTCCACTTTTATTTATCAGATAGTGTCTCAGAACACTCTGTACCACCGTCTCAACCAGTGACTCTTCTGTTCTCCATATTTATATCTATTTAATTCAGTCTGCACTGTCCTTCACTGCTGCACGTAGCACTTTACTTTAAATATACAACTCTGCACATGTTAAGTTTACAGGTGTGTCTGTGCGTGTATGTCACTGTGTGTGTGTTCTGTGAGCTATTGTAACCAAAAACAAATTCCTTGTATGTGTGAGCATTCTCCATATTTATGTCTATTTAATTCAGTCTGCACTGTCCTTCACTGCTGCACTTAGCACTTTACTTAAATATACAACTCATGTTAAGTTTGCAGGTGTGTCTGTGTGTGTATGTCACTGTGTGTTTGTGTGTGTGTAGGTTGGGTGTGTTTGTTACTTCTGTAAAGTCAGTTATCATGCACTGTGAGCTACTGTAAACAAAAACAAATTCCTTGTCCAACTGGCCCGCTGCAGGAGCTCTTTAGCTGGAGTTAAGGGCAAACTAACTCTCCTGAGGCATTCTGTGATTTTAACTGAGAATCTGAGCCCTGACTACCCATGCTCTTCTCTAAATTCCTGATGCAACCTCTAACCATATAACCTTCTTTGTCAGACAAAAGGCTACATTTCTACTAACTAAGCTATTTTGACTGCGTTCATTAGTCACGAGAGAGAAACATGGCTAAACATGCTGCAGAGCCTTTTTTACTAGCATGTTTACTAATTACATTATTAAGTGTTTCATGACTGGATTATGTCTAGTTATATTTTAGCTTGATACACTAATCTGTACCCTCAGTTTTTAGGAGATCCATTTTGACTTTTTTCAGTATAAAAAGCAACATGCATCAAAATGCATAATTTATGTTTTTTTGGATTTATTTATTTATTTTGAACTTTTTCACCTATTATCAGTAAAATTACAGTACCATATATAAGTATATGGTACCAGAAAAAAAACATGACTTATTCACATGTTTTTGTTGTTCTGTCTTCCATTTCCATTTTACTTCCTTCCTTAGCAGCAGATAAGGAAAAGCAAATTTTACACTTTAAGCTAAAATAGCCCGTTAGCTCGATAAGCTAGCATTGCAAGTAAATTACTATCGCAGTAAGTTTACATAAAGTGAGTATTCATAAACTGATGATGCGAAGGGGCATTGTGTATGGCAAACAAGCTATTGAAGCTATTATGATTAAGCTATTATTATGTTAAGCTAATTTATGACCTCCACACACTTTCTGAATTGACCCTGCAAATAACAAAATAACTCCTGGTGATGTCTTTTTGAAGCAGTGATATGCCATCATGGACTGCAGGAAGTAGTACATGTACTAACATAGAGGTGTGTGTGTCTGAGGTCTGAGTAAAGAGGTTACAGGAAGATCCAAGACATGCTTGATGGTCACCTGAACGAAATAAAAGGATCTGTGGAGAAAGTTGTCAGTAACTGCCAATAGATCAGACAGTCCTTAACATAGAGTAAGATCTGCTGCTTGAAATTTAGTGAGCACACAAGGCCGGCAGAAGCCATCGGCCAAAAAAGAGCTTGACAACAGCAACTCAAGCATCATGAATATTCGTGATATGTCAACAGTCCAAAAACAGGCAATCCTTCTCTTCACTTCAGAGGTGGCTTCATGATCACAGCTATGTTCATTACATACAGTATCCTGCTACCCTTAGTGTCGCTCTTCCAGAGGGTATGCGGTCCTACAGCTCGAAGGAGAAGGCTGAAGTCTGCTTAACAAGCCACCATCCAGCAGTGCTCGTCTCACCTGACACAGGAACCCTGGAGAAGCTTATGTACTGTCTGAGGTAGATGACAAACATGATCTAGGGCTGTATTATTTGTTTATTTGGTTGTGAGCTATTTTCTGTAATGGATGACCATACTTTTCCTAATTTTCTTAGTCTGGGACCTAATGTTTTGTATCTTAATTTAAAAGTGGGACGTTATAGCCCGAAGTTGTAAGCGTATAGCCTATACAACGTTTCGCAAACAGGTTTATTGGATACACTTCGTTTGGGGAACACAGCGCATGTTGGCAATGTAAGAATTTGATGTGTTACAAGTTATTTAGATTGTTGAGTGTCAGATCTAGCAAACAACACAAGATTTGTGTTCCTTTTTTCTCTCTCTCTTTCTTGCCAGTTTAAATGACAAATGTGGCTATATATGCATACTTGTCCTGGATTGTAAATCGTTTTAATGAGACCTTAAAGAGAAAGAAAGTATTGTTGTTTTCTGTCACGTAGGAAGCGAGGAGCTGACGAAAGCAGACACACATGCAAGCTTTATAGAGAATTTAATAAAAAACAAAACCTGAAAACACAAACACAGTGATGAACCAAACAGAACTAGGGAGTAAAACGAGAATTACAAATATCGCAAATACAAACCAAATACAAATACAAAAAGAACCACAGGGGAGAGCGCAAAACAAGCAGACTAAATACACCTGATGAGAGAAAACCAGAGACAGCTGGATACAATAGGAGGAGACACGGGTCACATGACAAACCAGGAACGTAAACAGAAGCACATGGGACGGATGAGGGAACGTAAACATGAACATAGACAGACGAGACCAGACAGGGGAAACAGGCAGGGCATGACATTTTCAAAGAAACACAATATAGATATAGCTCTACTTCAGGACTAAAGACTTATTTGAGTGATACTGAACATCAACAGTTGCCACAACAATGGCCATGTCAGCTAGTGTTAAAAAAGATACATCAGGGAGACATATTATTAAAATTGGTTATAGTTAATGTATATGGCCCTAATCGGGATGACCCCCATTTTTTCAACATCTATTCTTTAAATTGTCATGTCAACCTGAAGAATTAATATTATCCAGTTGATCCAGTAGATAGATCATCCTCTAAAACAGTCTCCTTAACACACACAGCCAAAACCCCAGACTTGAGATGGCAGATTTACATTTAATCGACATACGGAGGGCTCTTTACAAATCTAGAATTCTCATTTTACTGCCATGGTCATAAAAGCTTATCTAGAAAAGATCTGTTCCTTATGCATAAGGGGAGGGAACATTTAGTGAAGTGAATATTTGCCAAGAATTCTTTCTGATCACTCTCCCTTGCAAATGATCGTTAGGTTGTCAGAAAAAAAATCAGGAGTTAATGCTGGTGCTTTAAATTTTAGGCTTACAAGTGTTACCCTTGCGCTTTAAAGGGTTAAGACAAAAGTAGCAGATTTGTTTATAAATTAGCGCTTTTATTCTAAATATTTGACATATGTAGGCAGCCATTATTTCTGACGTGCAATGCCTGTTGGGTAGATTACGTCAAATGGTTGGAGCATGGTTAATTTGACTTCGGTTGGAAGGAGTGAATGATAGTTAGCTAACCTAGCTTAAAGAAAACCATGCCACATTGTGTTGCCGTTGGATGTTATTTCCAGTGGAAGTCAGAGAGAAGACTGATATTAGTCTTCAGATCTTTCCCAAAGATAAAAAAGGAGAATAGTTTGTGAAGCAGCGTGTGTGTGAACACAGCTACCAAAAGACCCACGGCTCTGCACTCGTCACTCCAGTCCGGATGGGTTTGAGTCATTCAGTAGACCACAGCTGGTGAGAGACTTGATGGATGCTGTTGGTCACAGTTTTCCCACATAGGAAGTCCAAAAGCCCCTGATTATGGAGCGAGAACCGCGCAAAGAAACGTGAAAGTGAACATGCGCTGGATTCTCTCCTGGCGTCCTGCCAACGTTTACTGTTAGCGTCAGCTGCTTCTCCTTTGCGGATCCTGAACGTGAAAGTACAGCCTTAGTAATAATAAACGAATACTAAACTAATAAACAACTTTCAAAGCTAAGAGAAACCTCAGATGAGTTTATCTAGCTATATACTTATATATATAGTTTGACTTCACATGGCGCCACGCTGCCCAATCGCCGCCTGGCTCGGTATGGTGCATGTCGGTTTTTGTCTTGAGTCGGCGCCACCGTCGCTTCATGATGACATATGACGTTAATATATCACGAGTGCGATGCGGCTGCAGGCTTCACACACAGTCGCTGCAGTTGCTCTGCACTAACACCTATGACATTTGACTGTTTTCATTGTAAAACATATATCTCCTCTAAAACTCTTTAAAGACTATACTCATAATACGATCATGTCTAGTAGCAGGATAAGTCATTTTCATGCAGTATTCAACATTTTTATTTTTAACAATTAGTATTTCAGTTCATGAAGAGGCTCAAGTGCCGTAGATTTATACTCTGTTCTTCTAAAGTGTTCCGAACTGTTCTTATGCTTTGTAACTGTCTTTAAAAGCACCATATCACTATGTGTATCACTAATAGTTTCTACTTCTTTTCTTTCTTTCTACTATTTTTCTATTGCGTCTATATCATCAGCTGTAAAGAGCGCAAACACCGCAAGATCCGCCATTGTTCACATAGGCTGCAGATGGCGACTGTCCAAGTTAAGGGTCTTTTATAACCTCCTCCCCACCACCAAGGCCAGGCGCAGCTGTATCTCAAACAAGCCTATTAACTCCAGGCACTGTGTCCCACTCTCGCCTCCACCTCTGGCTCTCTGTTCGTCATCATTTTGACTCACTTGGTGTGTGTTGTCGCCACTGACTCAAACTGCAAAGGCTGAACAGTAGCTATGTCTAGATAGCTAGCTAGGCTCAAGCGTGATGGCCGGTTACTGCAACTTTGACATCACTACCCGCTGAACATGTCGGTAGTTACAACAATGGCGACCTACGTGTCATGGAATTTTTACAGAAAATTCAATAGGTCTGCTACCTTTTGTGATTTTTTTACAACATGTCTTAAGAATTTAGAGTCATTACACCATATTAAGCCTTACATGTGTTACCGGCTGGGGTTTCCTTTAATAACCATTTACTTAATGACTCTGATTTCATGACCTTTCTAAATGCAAATATTAATGTTTTTTTTTATCTGAATTCACACTCTGCATCACCTGCGGTTGTTTGGGAAAGTCTTTGAAAGCATTTCTAAGAGGCCAAACTTACTCTTCCAGAGGGAAAAAGCATATCAAAACAGTAGAAGAAAACTTGAAGTTATGTGAACTTCAATTTTACTCAGATAATCAAAAACTTGAAAATATGAAATTAGAATATGACATGTTAGTCACTCGGGAAGCTGAAAATGCTTTACTTAGAAACAAACAACATTATTATGAACATGGGGATAAAATAGGTGTCACGCCTTCCAGTCTATGTGCCTCTGTTTACGTTCTGTCATGTCCACGTGGTGTTTGTTTTGGTCACGTGTTCCTTGATTTTGCCATAGTCCCGCCTGTCACACCGGTTTCTCATATTGTATCAGTCTAGGTGGCTCCAGCACCACCTAGAGCTCCAGAGCGAAGACAAGTCCGCCGAGCAGCGCCCGCTGCAACCCTGGACGTCATGGCAGCGCCCGCTGCACCCCTGGACATCATGGCAATGCCCGCTGCACCACTGGACGTCATGGCAGCGCCCGCTGCACCACTGGACGTCATGGCAGCGCCCGCTGCACCGCTTGATGCATCGCAGCGCCCGCTGCACCCCTGGATGCGCCCGCTGCACCCCTGGACATCATGGCAGCGCCCTCTGCACCCCTGGACGGCAAGACAGCGCCTGCTGGCGGCTCCTGGACCCGCGCCTCGGCCTGCTCATGGACCCGCGCCTCGCCCTGCTCCTGGACTCTGTGCCCCGTGCGCACCTCCTGACTGTACTGTACTGCCCCAGTATATGCGGGCTCTGCTGTCCCCACCCGCCCTGTTTTGTTCCTGTTTTTGGTCCTGTGTCTGTTCCATTTTCTGTTGTCCCCGTTCCTGTTGTTGTTCCGGTCCTTGTCGTTGTCCGTGTTCCTGTTTTTGGTGTCTGTGTTTCTGTCCCTGTTTTGTTTGTGCCTGTTTTTGTGTGTTGCCCTGTTTTGGCTCTTGTGAGGTCTGTTGTCTTGTGTTTTGCCCATTTATTGAGTCCTGTCTGGTGTTCTGTTTTTTTTCCTGTGGTGTTGTCATGGTTCTGTTTTCCTTGTCCTTGTGTTGGCCTCCTCCCGTTCCGTCTCGTCAGTCTCCTCCGTTGTCTGCTCGTCGTCTTCCTCCCTATTCGTGTCGTTATCCTCGTCCCTGGTGTTTTGTTCTGGTTCCTGTTTGCCTCTTTTTCTGTGCTTCTTCCTGTCTGTGTTCCTGGTTTTGTGCTTGTCCTGGTTTGTCTGTTCCTGCTCGCCCGTTTGTTTGTCTGTCTGTTCTTGCTCATCCGTCTGTCTGTCTGTTTCTGCTCTCCCGTCTGTCTGTCTGTTTCTGCTCTACCGTCTGTCTGTCTGTTTCTGCTCTCCCATCTGTCTGTCTGCGCCTGTCTGTCCATGTGCCTCTGTTTATGTTCTGTCATGTCCGTGTGGTGTTTGTTTTGGTCACGTGTTCCTTGTTTTTGCCATAGTCCCGCCTGTCATACCGGTTTGTCATTTTGTCTTTTCACCTGCTCCCTCTCATTAGCCGTTTGTTATATATAACCAGTCAGCCTTTCTCGTTTATTGTGATGTGTTGTGGTGATTCTGTCTGTTCGTTTATTAAATCATTTCCTTTAAAAGTTTGCAAGTGTGTCCGCTGCTTCGCCTGTTCCTGCATCACCATGACAATAGGAAAATTACTAGCATGGCAAATTTGGAAGGAGGATTCTGCTAGATTAACTACAATTAGGACAAGTAGTAATAAAATATCACCAATCCCTTAAGAACTTAATAATTGGGAATTTGTGCATTTTTATAAATCACTATACAAAGCTCAAGGGGTTGATACAATTAAAATTTGTGAAGTTTTGGATAGACTGTCCATTCCATTATTCTCTGTTTGTTTGTAAACAACTCCTGGAGGCTGATATTTCTAAGGATGACCTACAACAGGCTGTAGCTAAGCTCTCTGCTGGTAAATCACCTGGTCTCGATGGCTTGTCTATTAATTTTTTAAAAACCTTTTTACCCAAATTGACAGACCCATTAATGAACACGTATATGCACGCAATAAAAGTACAACAATTACTGGACACATTAAATCAGGCAATAATAACTCTTCTACCTAAACCTGACAAGGACATCACTCTGTGTGGCTCCTATAGGCCTATATCACTGTTGACATCAGCCTACAAGATCTTGGCAAAAGTTATAGCTTTAAGGCTGGAGCAGGTCACACCATACCTGATTCATATGGATCAGACGGGCTTTATGCAGAAACATTCTTTGTTTGATGTAGTCTGTGAACATTATAAAACAAAGAATGTGTTGTGAATTGTCTTCTTCTGTAGCGATGCGTTGTTGGTGGCTTAAAGAAATCTTTTAGACTGACTTTAGTTGTAAATACAAAGAAGTTTATTATACAAAGAAAGTACAGCATCATCTTCCAACGTCCAATCTTCCTCTGCCAGAGAGAGGCTTCTCTCCTGATTGTGAAGTGTTTTCAGACATTACTCTGTCTGGGAAGGCCTCGTAGACGAATCAGAAGACCTCTGAAGTCTCTGCTGTGAGCCTGGTCTTTTATACCAAGGACCCCAACACACACATGGTTTAATTTACCTTTCATATAGGACGTGCAAAACAGAGAAAGCCCCCATGGTATAGAAGCCAGATGTTTTCTCAAACCTACCATACATTAACCTCTGACCTCAAGTCTCTCTCAAAAACATCCCTTTTGCACGCACATGCTTTGCACTTTATACATCCTATGCAGCTTTATCTGTATATATGAGAATGTATGTATAAATATATATAAAAATGTATATTATATATAGAAAAATGTATATGGAAAATTACACTTCAAGGCTTTGAAAGAGCGTTGACACACGTTCACAATTATCAAATTATCTTATCACATAATTTAATTGTGAGATCGAAAACCTGTCAGGCAGCTATCTATCCTGAAATATCCCTTAATGTAGACAGGAAAAAACTCTCTCACAGTCCCTCTGCCCTAGGCGACCACACAGAGTACTCCAAATCCAATTCTAAAAGGAAAAATGATAACCTTCGTATGAGAATATGACTTAAGCAAATACATATGGAAACCTCAGAAAATAAATTCAAAACAATATCCAAATTCAGGCTGGTCGACCTATCAGACCCTCCAATGGACCTGTCCCTGCCTAACACCTATATACCTAGCTCCAATGAACTTGCCCCAACAACAAAATCTCCCTTTTCCAAACAAGTAAACCCCAAGAAAATGTTATACATTGAAATATTACCCATCAACCTCTACATCATCACAGATTACAATCCAATACTATGTAAATACATGTACATGAGAAAACATAAGAACATAGCACACTGCAACGTCTGAGCGTTGAATCCTCATGTAGTATCAACCACGTCTGGACTCTTGCATTTTAGCACCCTCGTTCAAAGTCCTCCAGTCCCTTCTTATTGTCCTTATTGTTGAATTATCTCAGCATCCAACCACCTCTTTAATGGTTTAAAGAAAATGTTTAATGTTTAAAGAAAAACACCACCAACCAGTATCTTTTGCAAAAACAACAGATGCACTTCACCTTATTGTTAAATGTGAAACTAACAGTATCATACTTTCCCATTATCCTAAGTTATAAATTACCTCTTCCATGCTCCCCTTTAAATGCACTACATCATAATAAAAGACTACTGAATTACCAAATAACAACCAAATAAATGCTAAAAGTATAAGAATACAAGATATTCAAAATTAATATTTCTCCACCAATTCACCCTCTATCATCACCTCCTCATCATTGTCATTGTCAGTCCTTTACTCTTCTGAGTATTTACCCTGTCCATTCATATTGTAGAAATATATATACCTCATCATTTAGCTTCTCTCTTCTGTAATGCTCCATAATAGTCAGTCATGTTCTCTGATGTCCTCTCAGAGTCCTTACTAAAGTAGTAACCTAAATTGATTTGCTAACACACTTAGTTGTTACTGAAGCTAAGGTAGTCTTCAACCATGTAATGTTCCCCCTTGAAGTGGTTACTGGGGTAACCCCTTTCTAAACCCTTGGGTTACTACCACCCACAGTAACTCTTCCACATTGACAAGCGATTAAATTGGTAACTCTTCCACATTGACAAGCAATTACATTGGTCATCAAAGCAAAGTTAAGAAGAGTGGTCCACTCTTCTTAACTTTGCTTTGATCAATTTAATTCCTACGTTTTACTAAATCTATTTCACCATTTATTCAAAAAAACGTTTTCCCCTTATCTGAGGATATCCAATCTAGAAGTCACCAACTGTGTGTAACCTCTCTATTCCAAAACTCAGCAACAGATTGAGCATCCTTACACCTAGTTGTGCAGGCCTTAGGCCATTACAACCTCTACAAATCATACACCTAGCTATAACATACTCAACCTAATCAACCTATTTAAGCAATGGAGCATGGAGCCCCAAAACCATACTTCTTATAATCTTCCTCTTAACTTCCCTCCTTGCAACATGAGCTAACCCCATGTGCCTCCTGAATCATCAGACCTAACAAAACTAGAGGTGCTGCAGTTTTGGTAATAGTTAATTCAGCAGAAACTGACTCTGTATGACCAAAGCCTTCTTCTTCTTCTTCTTCTTCTTCTTGTCCACCAGTTGTATTTTGTCACGCTTTCTGAAAATCCCTTGTTCCTGTTGCTTCTGATCATGTTCCTTCTTCCTATATAGCTTCTCTTGATGGGCTATTTGATCCCTCTTCCAAGACCAACCACTTCTGCCAATTTACTTCACACTGGTAACAGCAACCCCCTTCTGTATTTTGACTCCTCCATTTGATTCAATCTGAATCTTTTCCTAGAACATTTCTCCACACTTGATGAGCTCTCGACACATAGGCTTCTGGATTTTCTTCCTGTCTCAGTGGTTCAATCAGAATGTTATCATGATGTATATTTGTTGGAAATGTATCTCTCAGCACTCTCCACACTCAACCACACATATCGATTAAGAGCCCATTTCTGTAAAATCTCCCCCATGGCTGGAACTCCAAAGAGCCAGAAGTCTTCTGATGTCTCCCATGGCAGGCTGTGTTCCTATCATAATCTCCTCCTACTTCGAAATCCAAGGATGTGCTCCATCCTGAAGAGGTGACTTCTCAAGTATGTGTGAGATGTCTGTAATCTGCCAAGGCTTGTACTCCAAGCTCTGTCCTCGGACGACCACTGGACACATCTTCTTGTGCAACTTCTCCTTTTCCGTAACATAGTAGATATCTCATACCTGATTTCTGGAAATCTCCTTTCCGCAGCTTTTTCTTCCATGACTGCAACTCCCTTAATTGCTTCTCCAATCCTTTCCTCGCTTACTAAGCTGAATGGATCTATCCAGGTATGAAAAGCCTCCATCCTCTTTCAACCTCTCTCGAACCTTCTTTTTGTCTTCTTCTATTCCGGTACTGGATGTTGCCAGTAAAAACTCTTTAAGACAAAACATCTCTACTTTCCAAATCTTCCTCACTGTCTCCATATTCACTTCCATCAAAACCTTCATCTCTTCTCCCATGATCTCCTCTAGATCACCTTGACCTCCAGCTTCCTCCTCATTCTCAGTTCACTCTTAGTGTCCAGACGTCTCATTTTCTTCTTGCTTTTGGCCTTTGGATACATCTTTATAACTGTTTCTGCTTGTCCTCTCTATTTGTCAGTCGTCTTGATCTCTGATTCGATAATCACCCTCCTTTTGATCTGTCTCATACGTGACCACAAACACCTACATTGCTTCAACCACCTCAAGGTTAAGGATTCTCATCACTGGCCATGGTTGGTCAACTTCCAGCCAGCTCCTATGCCACTCTCCTGATATCTTCACAATGCTTTAAACTATTGGCTTATTCTTCTGTACTACATTAACCAACATAACTATTACTAAAAATGTAACGCCCTCTTTCGACATTGTAATATCTTCCTTATATTCCCTCACTGTAAATTAAAACATAATTACCATAACTAAGGCTACTTCAAAACATCTAGATTACTTTTCCTATTTCTTTTCTTGTTTTGAACCACTATTTACCCCAATCCGTAAACAATGTAATAAATTTACCAACTCCAAAGGAATCAAACCACATTAATGTAATATCAATCCACAATACTACGTCCCCCTAGAATTCTAACCAAACACCCAAATAGTCTTATCAGATTATCCAATTAATCCTGAATCCTGAATAAATCTTAAATATCACACAATCTCACAAAAATCAATTATCACCAAATAACCTCAATATCAAATGCCCAACATAACTTAAATTAGAATAAACCATGCACAACAATAAAACTCACATTTGTAAATTCTAACAAATTTAAACCCCTATGTATGTTCCCTTAATTAATTAAAGGCACATGCTATTTGCACCCGGGTACCTGCAGCAGTGTGTGCTATTTGCACCCAGATGTACATAGCAGTGTGTGCTATTTGCAGCCGATTATGGTTTAAGCAGAGATTAGTATTATTCTTTGGTGTTTTGTGACAAAACACATTTTACTTACAAATTATTTTAACAGAGGTGAAGATACTTCTGTTTGGGGTGGAACTCAAAGTTTGTTTTTTATTAAATTTTGTTTTTTCACTTGTGAGTCTCTTCTTTGTTTTACTTTACCATGCTGTTTACCATTTACCATGCTGTTTACCATTTAAATTCTAAGAGCATCGTAAAAAAAAAACAAAGAAGAGACTCACAAGTGAAAAACAAATGTTAATGGCAAAGGCAGTAATCACATGCTAAATACTAAATTATAATATACACTGCCAGTGATAAATGATAACACAAAATGTAACACAAGTTAATATAAAGTCTGTAGCACCCTCATATGTACTGGCACTGTTTGATTGATTATATACATTCTTCCTGCCAGTTTCTGGATGGCATGTACATTTTTTAAAGAAGTGAATAGGGTTTTTTTCAGAATCAGAATCAGAATCAGAAATACTTTATTGATCCCAAGGGGAAATTGCAGTTTTTACAGTAGCAGAAGAAGAATATACACTCTAATAATAATTTACAACATAAAAGAAATTTGTAGTATGTACACATATATAAGTCATATATTACAATAGAAGAATAAAATGTAAAGAATAAAATGTAAAGTGAGGTGTTGTTTTTATTATTTACATCATGTTTAAATAAATTTAACAAACAAGGTTTCTTAACATGCCTATACCAGGCGTGAGCAAATGGGGTATAAAGCCCCAGCATTGAGCTAAAGAGAATTGGAACTGTGTTCTCTGGAATTATGGTATTTTTAAGTTGAGGTGGGTATCTGATCCTGAATGTATAGCCGGATCTCACACACCCCCTGAAATTCTGAAATGTATTTTTAAGAAGCTGATTAGTTAACCCTTAGAACCCTAGATTTGTTATTCAGTTATTAATTTAAAGAAACAGTTGTGAATTATTTGGTAACAGGTTAGCGTATCTTGTGTATAATTTTTGGGCCTATAAATGATAATTATGATAGCAGTGTTATCATTGGACACGTGGGCTTTCATTGAGGGTCTAAGGGGTTAATTCAAGTGTTTTGTGGAACAGGAATAGCACTAAAATCTGCAGGTCATGTTGTCTCCAGAAGCATCAGGTTCCGCTAATTTGCTGAATTTCAGCCTAAAACATCTCTACAAACAGCTTTATATTACATTGTAGCAGTAGCATTCACTGCAAACCCTGACATTGTCCAAGTAGACCAATATATACACAACGTTCATTGTCGAAGACAACTTAATAAAGAAAATAAAGTTCCTCAAGAGCTGTATCTGAATCTGTTGGGGCAGAAAGTATTTTTTTACCATATCAAAATTAAAATATTTACCGCTTCGCTTCTGCTTTTCACACTGGCCACTGCAACTCTCGGAATTCTTGCCGTTTCTATGCATAAACAATATTCAGCACTCAAGCTGAATATACATTATATATAGAAATCACGCATGCGTTACTGCCGCGGTGTCCCATTGTCACATTGATAGAGGAGGTGTTGTGCGCCGCTCAGCGAAGTTACTGCTTCTGGTGCAACCGTATCTACTTCTTCTACATTCACTGCCAATACAACTTAGAAAGCTATGAAAGTGATCTTAATACTACACATTACAAGCTTCAAAACTACCTCAGTATGAACAAAACATGATTAAAAATATCCAGCAATTTGCTAGCTAAATTAATCAGAATAAGCAACAAAATACAAAACCTTTAACTTATTAACTAAGATAAGGTTAGATACAAGTTACCTAACTGCCTCAAACTTTAATTCAAGCAAATAACTTCAACTGAGATCCACCATAACATTAGCTTAGCTTATTTATTGAATAAGCTATAGCAGTAGTTTGATGGTCAAGTAAAGCTAAACTGAAAAATGTTTTTCTTGTAAGCTAATGAAAAAAACTATAGCTACGTTTATCACAAACTGGAATTAACTTTACCTTTTAGAAAAGATTTCTTCATTGTCTGTGAACATAAAATAAGTAAGATGACGTTTGTTTGCAAGTTAGCTTTAATGCTCCTATTAGCTCAAAAATATTAAATATATCAGTGTTCAGTCAACAGTGTTCTTTGGATAATAATTCTCACCCTATTTCTTAAATATATATATATATTTATATATTATATATATATTAAAATGTAGAGTTAAATTGAGTGATGACCTTTATACATAACTATTAACTATTAACTATAAATAATAACACTTATAAAATACTAAATCACCTATCCTGTATCTATTCTATATAGCCAGCTTCCTTTTTTTCCTTCACTCACAGAGACCAACTTCTAACTCACAAAAGCACTCCACAGAATTCTTCTCACTTAAACAGAAACAGACACACACACAGAAGAGAAACACACAGGGAGGGGGGGGGGAGGACCCCCAAAACACACACAGAGTAAGACCAACTACGAACACACATATGGAGAATGACCAAGCTGGAGGTATTTCACTCTGCTTGGAGGACAGCCTTAGCAGTTACAGAAAGGCACTTATTAAAACACGAGCGTGCATACCTGTCCACACTCATCGAACACAACAAAAACAATCCTAGAGTTTTATTTAGCACCATCGCAAAACTTACCAAAAATCAGGCAGGAACAGAACCTCAAATACCTGCCAACTACAGCAGCAATGATTTCATGGACTTTTTCAATAGCAAAATCGAGAATATTAAACAAAAAGTTCTACCAATACGAGTAACCTATCCTTCATCCGGTTTGGCTGAAACAGCACGAAATGTGGTTATAGAAGAAACACTAGAAACGTTTTGTCCACTCCAGCAGACAGAACTAGAAAAACTAATCTATTCCTCAAATTCTGCCACATGCACACTCGATATGATTCCAACAAGCCTATTGAAACAAGTATTACCAGCTATTATTAAACCTTAATCTTAACTAATCATCAACTCTTCTCTTAGTCTGGGTCATGTACCTAAGTCTTTTAAACTAGCTGTGATAAAACCCTTGATAAAGAAGCCAAATCTTGACCCCAGAGAACTGTCCAGTTATAGATCAATTTCCAATTTAACATTTATCTCTAAGATTTTAGAAAAGTCTGTAGCTCGACAAATCTGTTCTCATCTACATAAGAACAACATATATGAAAAATTCCAATCTGGTTTTATGCCACTCCACAGCACAGAGACAGCTTTAGTTAAGATAACAAATGATCTTCTTCTTGCCTCTGATCAGGGCCACGTATCTCTGCTGGTACTACTCGATCTAAGTGCAGTTTTTGACACTATAGATCACACTATTCTCTTGAACAGACTAGAAAATATAGTTGGAATCACAGGAACAGCGTTATCCTGGTTCACATCTTACCTTAGTGATTGTTTCCAGTTTGTAAAGATAAATAATGTATCGTATAACTCTACAAAAGTGAATTATGGAGTTCCACAAGGTTGTGTTTTAGGTCCTCTGTTATTTACACTATATATGCTACCATTAGGCTCAGTTATAAATAGACATGGAATTAGTTTCCACTGTTATGCCGATGATACACAACTGTACATATCAGCCAAACCAGATGATAAATCCAGATTAAATAAGATAGAAGATTGTGTAAGAGATATTAGACTTTGGATGCTACAGAACTTCCTTCTTTTGAACCCTGATAAAACGGAAGTTCTCCTCCTTGGCCCAAAGGCTGCTCGGATTAAATGTTCAGATTTAATGCTAAATCTTGCTGACTTCTCTGTAGTTCCTGGTTCAGTAGCCAAAAATCTTGGTGTAACAATTGACTCAGATCTGACATTTAATCAGCACATAGGTGATATTACAAGAACAGCGTTTCTTCACCTGCGAAACATTTCAAAGCTAAGAAATGCATTATCTATGTCTGATGCTAAAAAGTTAGTGCATGCCTTTATAACCTCAAGGCTAGATTACTGTAATGCATTATTGTCAGGATGCTCCAGCAGGAACCTAAATAAACTTCAGTTAGTTCAGAACGCTGCAGCTAGAGTACTAACTAAAACCAGGAAATTTGATCACATCAGTCCAATTTTATCAGCACTACACTGGCTTCCTGTTCAATTCCGTATCGACTATAAAATTCTATTATTGACGTATAAAACCCTGTACGGTCTCGCACCGGAGTATCTGCAAGATCTACTTTCCTATTATGAACCGCCACGCTTACTCAGATCACAGGATGCTGGTTTTCTAACAGTTCCTAAAATTCAGAAGACTTCAATGGGGGGAAGAGCTTTTTCCTACAAAGCCCCCAAATTGTGGAATAATCTCCCAGTTAATGTTCGGGACTCTGACACAGTCTCAATATTTAAGTCTAGACTGAAAACATACTTGTTTAGTTTAGCTTTTGGTAATTAATCTTCCCTTTTAGATAAAGGCAGTAGATCTGGGGGTTTATGGACACAGAGGTTTATGGTAAACTGAGATGTTGGTGCTGTTGTTCCACCACTTCACGCGATCACACAGGTTTGTTGATGGTGGAGTGGGGGGATCCCAGTGTCTCAGGGTGCTCTTATGTCCATGTTACCTTCTGGTTCTCTCCTTTTAGTTTAGGCTGTTATAGTTAGATCTGCCGGAGTCACCAACCACACTCTAAAATTTATATTCTCTACAGTCTTACTCCTGAGCCCAACTAACTCTCTCTCTTTACTTTTCCTGAGGTAATGACTGTCCTCCTGTCTGTTGAATGCTGTTGAAGGACAGATCATCAGGGCCTCCACCCCACCATCACCAACCAGCTCACCTGTCCATTTACTGCTACACCCTCAGTTACATCACTGTGCCATCCAGATGTTTACCAGCATTGAGATAGGATGGGACTGTTTCAACTCACGCCCACTTTACATAAAGACCCAGTCATAGACTGCCTCAGCCAGAGACTGCCTAAGTCATACACTGCCTCTGTCTGTGCAGCTACTAAAGCTTTGCTATCCAGATTTCAAACAGAGGCTCCTTTCTTTGGTATTTAGTTTAAACTGTAAATACTGTTTGACCAGAGGAGGATGGGTCTCCCCTTGTGAGTCTGGTTCCTCCCAAGGTTTCTTCCTCCAGTCTGAGGGAGTTTTTCCTTCCCACTGTTGCCTCTAAACATCACTTACAGCGTTACTAAATAAGCTTTAATACTGCAGTTTAAATACTTCAACATTTCCTTATTTACTTATTAATTCTCCCCCTTTTAATGTGATCACAATAAAATTTAGAACAAAGACAACAGGTCTTTTACGGTGTGACTCACTACACACACTCACCCTCAACCAGCCAGACAGATGAGAGACAAAAGACTCACCCAACCTGCCAGCTTGGCGCAGCACGCTGAAGATGTCCTGCTGACTGGAGGTCACATCACATCCGATTCTGTGACACCAAACTGACCCATCGTCAAAACTGTCCCCTTATTTCTCTGCATCCTGTTTGTGACGCCAAACTGTTGTGAATTGTCTTCTTCTGTAGCGATGCGTTGTTGGTGGCTTAAAGAAATCTTTTAACTGACTTTAGTTGTAAATACAAATAAGTTTATTATACAAAGAAAGTA
Source organism: Megaleporinus macrocephalus (assembly GCA_021613375.1). NCBI lineage: Eukaryota > Metazoa > Chordata > Actinopteri > Characiformes > Anostomidae > Megaleporinus > Megaleporinus macrocephalus. The sequence continues at coordinate 33,313,259 of CM038704.1, read as the reverse complement.
CAGCATCATCTTCCAATGTCCAATCTTCCTCTGCCAGAGAAAGGCTTCTCTCCTGATTGTGAAGTTCCTCTCGTTTGTTTTCAGACATTGCGCTGTCTGGGAAGCCCTCGTAGCCGAATCAGAAGACCTCCGAAGTCTCTGCTGTGAGCCTGGTCTTTTATACCCAGGACCCCAACACACACATGGTTTAAATCACCTTCTATATAGGACGTGCAAAACAGAGAAAGCCCCCATGGTATAGAAGCCAGATGTTTTCTCAAACCTACCATACATTAACTTCTGACCCAAAGTCTCTCTGAAAAACATCCCTTTTGCACGCACATGCTTTACACTTTATAGATCCTATGCAGCTTTATCTGTATATATAAGAATGTATGTATGAATATAAAAATGTATATTATATATAGAAAAATGTATGTGGAAAATTACAATACAAACGTTTCTGCATAAAGCCTGTCTGATCCATATGAATCAGGTGTGGCGTGACCTGCACCAGCCTTAAATCTATAATTTTTATCAGAAGCTTTCATAATGTTGCTTTAGCTGCACCACTGATTCTGATCTCGGTCCTTCAAAAAAATTATTTTGGCACCAAATTTCTAAATTTGATTAAAATATTGTATCATAGTCCCATGGCAGCAGTGCAAAATAATAATGAAATCTCTTCACAGTTTTCTTTAACAAGAGGTACAAGACAAGGTTGTTGTCTCTCACCCCTGTTGTCTGCCATTACCATTGAGCCATTAGCTATAGCTATTGGATCTCATCCTGATATTCATGGCTTTACAGTTTAACACATGCCGCATACTGTCTCCTTATATGCTGATGTTGTAATTTAATATCTTACCAACTTAAATTCATCTCTTGCTGTGGTAACTACTTTACTGCAGGACTTTGGATTAGTTCCAGGTTATAAAGTAAACACCGACAAAGTAATTTCTGTGGGGCTCCAATATATTATTTGGGATTGCGAATACCCAATGACCTTAAACAAGTCTTTAATTTAAATTATATTCCCCTACTTAAAAGAGTAGAGAAAGATTTTGATAGATGGAAACCCCTGCCCATTTTATTGATTGGTCGAGTAAGTTGCATTAAAATGCAACCTGATTTCTTTTGCTCTACTGTGCAGCTCAGGCAAGGGCTACATGGGTGTGGCAATCACAATTAGACTACTTGCCTGCGACAAATTGAGGAGTTCCATAGTGGAGACACTGCTTTAGCTGCAACACTGTTTATCTCCTTGAATTAATTACAAAAAACTATTGATAACTCATTTATTAGATGTAATTGTAAACTTTGGGCAGATATTAGGAAGAAACTTAAATGTGTGTAACCTTTATATTACTTAACACCATTCTACGCTAACATTTTCTTATTTCTTATATTATGCTAACACACAAGTCGACACTAAGAATCAGGAGAACATAACAACATAAGGGAGGCCAGTGTGAAAACAGCAGTCGCTAGCTAATATGCCAGGTAAATGGGGGAAATGGGGGAATGGATTAAAAGTGTCCCTAATGATGAGAAAAAGGCATATTGCAAATACTGCAAATGTAAAATAAGAGCTCACAGTGACCTGATTGCCCATGCTGCCACAGAAAAACACAAAAAGAATGCTGCTCCATTCTCAAATGCCAAAACATTGTTTGACACAGGCAGCGTTTGACACTGGGATATAAAACTGATATAAAAGAACTAATAAAACACTAATGTTACAATATTATTAATGACTTTAATATAAATAGCAATACAGATAATAAATCCCTCATAAACAAAATACTAAGTCATAGACTCATAGTTGTTTTACCATTTGCTTTAAATGTGTGACAGACATATATTTTGGGCTAGTTTAAGCTTCTGAAGGCAGGGTTTTAGACGGACTTTGGGCTGGATATTTTTGTAGGACCTGGCAACCCTGTCCAGTGCTAATATTTTTTCCTCATAAACAGATAAAGCTGTGGAATATAATGTTACTATCAAATTCAAGAACAAACAAAGTTACATATAAACAAAGAAAGAAAACTTGAAATTATTTTTGTCCTTTTCTGATAGGAGGAACAGGGTTGCAATGGTGAGAGTACACTCTCAATCAGTGCATATATTTTCCCAGGGTATTGGCAATAACTTGATGCCATTTCCTCTGTGTGGTGTGACACACTGTTTTTACTCTTCCTCTGCTGCGCTAAATAGGTTTCGGTAACAGGGTTATGAGGATGTTGTAGGACGCATCTTTAAGAAAATGGCTATTGTAAGGTAACTAATTAAGGCTACAAAGATTTTAAGTTCCTTATGTTATTGTACAACCACCAGCTCCCTACTACAAATGTTCTCCACAGGTGAGAGAGTAAGAGGTTTGTACGGTGCCCACAAGTGCAACTGTATAGAAATACATTGTAGAAAGTCTGTATTTCATTGCTTAATATCATAACATTACACTTTAAAATCCACTTTATTTGTTTGCAATTCAGTACATCTGAGAAACACATTCCTTAATGAGGAAGGTTGGTGCAGGATCTAACTTGCAAGATGTTGAACTGGATTTTTCAATCAAGTCTACCAAGGAAAAGGTGTCATCAGCACAGCATAACTACTGCAGAGAGGTTAGAATGCCATACCTTACTTTAACAGACAGCTGGTGCAACTTATTTCCCTTTCAAAACCATCTACTTGTATACTGGATCCAATTTCTACAAGTTTACTTAAAGAAATAACCAAGCCTCTTTTATTAATAATAAGTTCCTCTCTTAGGCTTGGATATATCCAATAATTTCTTAAATCAGCAGAAATTAATTTAAGAAACCTAATCTTGTTCCCACTGAGCTATCGAATTAAGACCTAACTCAAATCTTCCCTTTATATGAAAGATCTTAAACAGCAATTACACCCCAGCACCAGAGTGATACACATGAAATTTTTCTGTCTGGATTTAGGCCTCATAGTACCGAAACAGCACTATTGAAAATGTAAATAATCTTTTATTATTCGCTGACCAAACAAACATATCCTTACTGGTTCTGCTTGATCTTGGTGCAGCATTTGAAACAATATTCCACTCTATCCTTCTAGACAGGCTGGAAAACCTTGTAGGAGTAACAGGAATAATTCTTCCCTGGTTCAGATAGATCAGTTTGTAAATGTAAACGGTGAAACATCATACACAGTTGTATAGTTCAGCCAAGCCAGACTTACTAAAAAAATGTGTAATAGACAAAAGAATTTAGTTTGATAACAAACTTGTGTACATTCATTTAACCTTAACAGCTTCTTAGATATACACCATATTGACAAAAGTATTCATATGAACTTCATTGACATCCCATTCTTAATCCATAGGGTTTAATATTATGTCGGCCCACCCTTTGCAGCTATAACAACTTTAACTCTTTTGGGAAGGCTTCCCACAAAGTTTAGGAGTGTGTTAATGGGAACGTTTGACCATTTTTCCAGAAGTACATTTGTGAGGTCAGACACTGATGTTGGGTGAAAAGGCCTGGCTTGCAGGCGCCACTCTAATTCATCTCAGTGGTTCTACACCAAACCTGCTCATCCATGTCTTTATGGACCTTGCTTTGTGCATTGTGCATAGCACCTTACTTGTTGGAACAGGGAGGGGCCAAACTGTTCCCACAAAGTTGGAAGCATGAAATTATCCAAAATCTCTTGGTATGCTAAATAATTAAGAGTTTCTTTCACTGAAACGAAGGGGCCAAGCCCAACTCCTGAAAAAACAACCCCACACCATAATCCCCTCTCCACCAAACTTTACACTTGGCACAATACAGTCAGACAAGTACAGTTCTCCTGGCAACCACCAAACCCAGACTTGTCCATCAGATTGAAAGACAGAGAAGTGTGAGAATACGTCTCCACTGCTCTAGAGTCCAGTAGTGGCATGCTTTACACCACAGTTTTCGAAGTGATGCACCATGCGCCTCAGTATTTGCTGACTCCGCTCTGTTACTTCAAGACTGAATTGCTGCTGTTTACCATCGCTTTCACTTTGTTGTAATACCACTGACAGTTGACTGTGGAATATTTAGTAGCAAGGACATTTCACAACTTGACGTGTTGCTCAGGTAGCATCCTATTATGGTACCACACTAAAATTCAATGAGCTCCTGAAAGCGACTCATTCTTTCACAAATATTTGTAGAAGCAAATATTTGCCTAGGTGCTTGATTTTATACACCTGTGGCCATTAAAGTAATTAAAACATCTGAATGCAATTATTTGAATGGGTGAGTAAATATTTTTGGCAATATAGTGAAAAAAAAGCCTTGGTGTCACAATCGATCCTGATCTGGCCTTTAATGAAAACATTACTAATATCACCAGAGTAACTAAACAAAGGAACTGTCCCTACAGGACGAAGAAAAGATGGTTACCGCCTTTATTACCTTGACGCCAGATTACTGAAATGCCCTGCTTTCTGGTTTTTCCAGCAAAACCCTAACAAGTTCCATTTAACTCAGAATGCTGCGGCCAGAATCCTTAGCCACTTGTAATGTGTACAACTCATCAGATGTCTGTATTTTGACTAGATTATGACTAGCTGTTGTCAATAGCTAGTAATAATACCATAAAACAACGTTACTTAATAGTGACAATGTTGCAAAGCACCACTTTCTGACAACATTGTAACAATGTTGTAAGATAGTACACAGAGTGTGTTTGCTGGGTAATTGGGTGATTCAGAAAGAGTATTCCAGAGTATTCCAGAACAGAGCACTAGTCACCCAGGCATACAGCCAACACCAGCGACCCCCTAGCCATGGCTCAACAGAGACATTGTCCATTGTTTGCCGACAAACCCGGCCCTGACCCGTGTGGTGCCCTAGGCGAGATTTTGGTTGCTGCCCCCTGCATCATCAATCATTGGGTTTATACACTCATACAGACACTGCAAAGCTTTATGTTTTTGAGGGTTTTTTTTTATTTTAGAACAAAAACAACAGTAAAACAGTAAAATCAGTATTAAAGAAACAAATAAAAAGCTAATGAATTATAAATAACAGTATAACAATAAATAAATATAAATGTGTTGCACAAAAAATATTTTAAACTATTTTAGTAGTGCAGAGAACAACTTTTAAATATTAATAATAAATTAAAAAAATAAAAAAACAACTACCACCAGTGCAAATCATTGCATTATGCCTACTGCAACATTGTTTTACAGCCTAATTCGCTGCCTTGCCTTTTTTAGAGCAAAGTCATCTATGCCATTATCATAGGAAAGCTGCTGTGAGATCTCACAATTTATACTAATCATAGAAAGTCCACTAAGGCGTTCTTGACCCATAGTGGATCAGGTATGTTTTAATGAGTTTGAGCCTAGAGTAGCTCCTTTCAGCAGCAGCCACTGTAACAAAGAAGAGTGGCAGAGATTCTAAGAGCTACCCACATTTTTGGGTAAATTTCTGCCAGCTTCTTCTCATGAAAGAAGGTCAAGAGTTCCATCCTTGTCATATTTTTTGAAGGCAAATGAGGAAAATTTTGCATCTCCATAGCAAGTTTTACTGCCATCAATATCTGGCTGTCCATCATGGGTCAGAGCAGTGCCCAGGGATTCACAGTGCTCCAGCGTCTCTTCATCTGACATGTTGGGGAAGTTGAGGAGCACTCCAAATTTGTCATCAACATCTGTCGGATTTTGAAATCTCTGATGAAGAGAAGCGAGAGCTGCATCCACGACCACGTTAAAAAATGTGGTTTCCATTTTTTTAAGTGCATCACCAATAGACTCATCTGAAGCCTCATAACCTCATAAATGCCTTTTTCAAAATTCTTTAATGATTTTAGGGAAGGGGGTAACTGACGCTATCACTTGCTAGCTAGTAACTATTTTTCTGAAGGGAACTTTTACTGTACAACATATAATATGGTGTACAACATATAATATACTGTATTACCTGTTTTGCCGCATTTCTTCTTCCTCTTTTCTCCCTTTCCTGCCCTGGGCACCAAAGGACTTCTGCCTTTTTGACATCTTTACGGGGAGATGTCACTCACTCTGTGTGTCTTTTTCCCCCACAGAGAAACAGTAACAAGGTGCGCAGAGCACCGGGGGCGGGTCTGTTATTATAATAATTCTTAATTTGACTAATATTATTAAACAATGAAGTTATGATTGTGAACCTTGCTTGTTTTCATATTTATTGATAGTTCATTTGAGAAAAAAAAAAAAGACGCCAGACGGCCCTGGACAAACGAGCGCCCCTAGCATTTGTCTATATAGCCTAATGGAAGGGCCGGCCCTGTTTGCCAATTAGTGCAGTGCTCCGGAGGAGAACAACGGGTGGAAGGCATCTAGTTTTAGGCACTGTGTGCACAAAACTATAATGGTGTAGCCGCCATCGTTCCAGAGGGCCAGCAACAGTCTGAAGTGTCAGACAGTAGACAATATAACACCAAAAACCAGGTAGAAAAGACAAAAAAGTCCAGCATGAAGCTGCAGTGAAGTGTATGCCAACAACAACAGCTCATTCAAAACAGAATACACACCCGACAAGATGCGCCTGACAATGTGCTCATTGTTCTCTCGGCTGAAAAGGAAACAGAGAAGCGCAAGCTTCTGCAGAGCAGAAGTTTCAATCTGATGGAGTCAGGTGTGCTAAAGCTTGTTTGGAGTGAAAACCTGCAGCCACATCTGCCTTTAGCGGATAAAACTGGACTCCCCTGCTGTGAATGGGTTTTATTGACTTAGTAGTCATTGTTTTTTGACACATACATAGTCATAAATGGTACAACTAGCAGTGAAATGCTTTGACAACTGCCTGTTCACTTAAAACAATAAGATAATATAAAGATGAAATAAAGACAAAAAAATATTCTGAGATAAATTACTAATAATATGACATTATTATCTTAAATATCCACATAGACTGCTGTGAGGACACTTAACCTGTATAAAATGTCTTTTACTTTATATTCACAAAATAAAAATGTAAAAAAAAATGGCAGCACATTTGTAGAATTAGGTACAGTGTTTTAATGGAGAGCTCTAACAGTATATATGTTAGATCCCACCAGAGATAACCTACTGTGAGAAAAGTAGATGGAGTAACATTACTAAATTCTGAATTACCGATTTTGTGAGTTTATGAGTTTTATTTAGGATACTAATTACAAACAAACATAAGACATATTTTAAAAGAGACAAATGTTACAAAGGTCGCACCCTGATAAGCTGTTATATAAAATCTCTGAACAAGATACATAATAATAAGATCAAATGGAAAAAAGTACATGTTAACATCTGTACCACATCTTAGAAAAGTATGTAGACAAAGTGGTTTACCGACATTAAGAGCTAACGTAAGCACAGTAAAATTAAAATGGACCAAACTTTACAGAAAGCAGAACAAAATAGCCACTGGTTAGCCAATGTCCATATGGTTCATCTATTTAAAAAAACAAAAACAAAAATAAAACAACAACAAAAAAAAACCCAATACAAACACACATGCACACAAACATGCATGCACATAAAGAGTGAAATGACAAAAGTGACTGGGTGACATGCCCCAATATAAATCCACAGCTACAAACCTATAAACTGGCCTTGAAACTAATACAGAACATGTCAGAGCTTGACCACCTACGCTCCACGCTCACATATAAATTAGCCTGGGTGATTTAGAATTTGTAAAAAAAAGCAGTGCAGAGGTGCTGATTTAAGCTTCAAACAGCCAACAATGTTAAATACTACTTTGATTTCTCAAGGAGAATTCCCAAGATACAGTGGTTTTGAAGACTATTGAAGTTTTAAACATTTCACTGAAAAAAAGGTAAATTGTCTAAGAGCAATAGCTACAGGCAATTTTGCCTAGAAGTGCAGTGCAACCCTTTGTTTTAAATTGTGCAAAGAACTATGAAACTCATAACTTACAAAACAATCAACAAATAATAAGATTTGATAACCCGACTAAAAGGTTTGCATTTTCTTCCTTTGTTTAAAAAACAGTTAAACACTGCCCTCTGGTGGCAAATGCTTTTTTACAAAACCAAAAACTCTTGGTCCTATTAATGCTCAACAAGGAATTGAAGACTGGGCTCTACTCAGTTATAACTTAAGACAAAACATTTGCAGATGCTTGTGACATTATGTGTGCAGATGAGTAGAGAGTTCATTTTCCTGTGGTCAACTTTGCTCACACAGCAGGGCTTTCTCACCTTACCCTAAAAATTGCCCTCAGTTAAGAACACAACAAAGACACCAATTTTCACCAATTAAGGGGTGGGATGTCACATTATCATTTGACACATTTATACAAGATAATCAGACAATCAGACCTTTCAATAGTATTACTAAAGGACAATTTTTTAGACTTGCAATAGAAACGGCTACAAAACAAGCGAGAGAAAGAGACAATGATGCTTTAGAACCTGAGTTGTAGTGGTTTTGAAAAAATGTTTTTCCACAGCTCCATGTGCAAAACTCTGTGAAACAAATAAACAGAAGATTGGTAGATGCCAAAAACACTACAGGAGCATCGCCAAGGCTCAGCCTGATGCCACCGTCTGGCATTTCAGCTACCAGATAAAAAAACAGATCAAGTCTCCCCTGAGTAGTACTCACCTTAATTAATAAGTCTGCGCAAGTCAGCCTTAGTCCTTTTCTATTAAGAGATCCATGCAAAAGGTAAAAAGAACGAAAAATCATCATCACAAATATACAATTGGCTTTGGAGAGGCAGCTAAAAACTAATTGTTTCATCGGAGAAGAAAATGTGGAAATGAGGCATGATTTTTTTTTGTCCAAAGATTTTAAGGGGTCCAGTTGGCCCTAGAAAAAAAATATAGATTGGTTTGAAGACAGAGAATGTATGTCTGATGTGTAAAGAAACTGTGTAAGAGTCAAAGAGCATAAGTAAGTCAGTCAAAATGGTGTCCAATTTTGAGCAGTTTTTGTATTAGTCTGCTGGATGGGACCCATGCTGGTGTTTGTTTTGTGTATGCAGGCAGCAATGAATTCTAGATCAGCGCTGCAGTATCCATGACATTCTGGTTGGGGTCTAATGTTGCGAAGAAACGCACATCTCTGTCTTTGTCCATCCTTAGCTCAGATAGCGCCTCCTCCAGCTCATCGGAGTAAGCACCGCCTGGCTCCTTAAAATAAGCTAAAAACAGAAAAAACACATATCAGAAATTTTCTTCATTCATCTTCTAAACTCCTCATCCTCCTGGGTTGTGTGGATTGCTGGCGTGTATGCCAGCAGTCATTGGGTCAAAGGCAGGAAATTCCATGAATAGTACATTATACATTGGTGCTAAACATCAGAAATATGCTGCTAAAACCACAACCTATTAAATACTGTACAATGGACAATGCAGCATTATTATTATTATTTTCCAGCTGAATCGAGGAAACTAACTGATGATGATCATACATACAAATGGTTGCGTTTAAATAAAAGCAGTATATCAGCAGTATAAAAATACAGTTGGATGTGCTAGTAGACATTACATTCGAGGAAGAGCATAATAAATACAGACATCTTAGGTGAACATCTAAAAAACATTGTTTGGATAGTCAGTTTTTCCTACATATCGCACATATTGTTATGTCAGTCAAACAGTCCCTTCCTGTTTAATTTCTTGGCCATGTTATGTGACTCTGCTAAACTTTGTTTATACAAAAATGATTTAAAAAAAAGCTGATTAGGTGGATTTTAGTTACTAGTTGATTAGGTGGATACATAAGAAGCATTCAGTTAACTGCACCTGTCCGACGCATTTAAATGCCTAAAATATAAAATAGGATATTGCACTGGTTCAGTACTAAGAATTCTTATTCACAGATATTTATTGTTCACATTAATTATTCTGTTTTCTATATAAATAGGTAGAACTGAGTTTTTGTTATTGAAGGTATTGTTAGTGAAGGTCAGATTCTACATTTATTTAAAAACAGTAACTGGACATATTGGAACAAAAGAACTAGCTGCCAAATTCTTTATACAGCCAAACATATGCTTTTTAGAATCAATGTACACTGCTTAAGTTGTCATAAGTACACTGAAACTCTGTGTATGTCTAAGGTTTACTTGCAGTGGACCAATTGCAGTCAAAGAGTGGTCTCAGAAAAAAAACAACACTGTTATTAGGAGTTATGTTTAACAACCACTTTTACCACTCCGCTATACCACTGGTTTTGTCAGCCATACTAATTCAGTTACTTACAGAATATTAAAAAGGCCACAAATGTTTCCAAAAGTGGGGCTTATATGGCTTGCAGGGTAATAGCTTGTAAATGCTATTTATAGCCATTTTACTTGCTATCCAAAAAGAAAACCAACAAAAATGTAAATCTAGAAAAATGCATTTTCGCTGGACATTATTTGGACTAGTAATACCCTGCATTTATCTCTCCATTCTAAATGTATTTAAAAACTTACGTTTCAGACCAAAATCTTTATAATACAATGCACCAGGCATCAGTTAGCATATTCTCACCCATTTAATGAAATAACTTTCTACAAGGGATCTTTTATAGGCATTTAACTGTTCATCTATTCATCTGTTTTTGATGGCTTAAAATGTGTGAGAATGCATTAATGTCTTACGTCTTTCCAGCACACTTTGCCGTAGTGCCTTTGCAACCAGCACGCGCACATTGGGGACAGGGTCAGACGAAAGACTGAGCAGGCAGGGAAGCAAATGCTGAGCAAACTGATCCATGGGCATAAAGTTCTCCTCCACAATTGCCTGTACATATGCAGAGAAAAATGCTAATTCATATGTACTATTTCCGGCCACCACATAGTACTATGGTTTCTTTTGTCACTGCGGAAATAAAATACTTGTTTTTTGCATACACAACACATTTTGGCATGTTTTATTAAAATACAATAGCACTGATTCTCTAACTATTAACAAAATAGACATCTTTAACAATGTAATAACATATATCACACGCAGAATTAAAACGTTAGCAGAACTCACCTGACATATGAAGGCGAATGCTTGGCGTCCGACCCATTTAGGACAGTGACAGAATCTCACTACAAGCTCATTAATGAAGTTCAGACTGAGGTCATGAGCCCCACAGGAGTACAACTTCTGCACAATCTCCACCACCTACACACACACACACACACACACACACACACACACACACACACACACACAAATCAGCCTAATACACTTAACAACAATTTTTTTTCCTATAATAAACATTAGTAACAATATTCAAACAATAAATAAACATGTGAGGTATGATTAAGTACAGAGAATAAGCTTTGGGTCACTTCATGCCACAACAATTTAGTGTCAGTGAGTTTCAAACTTGCGTTCCACATATTTATATTTTAATTCATTTAATGTAAATTTAATTAAAAGTTTCTTTTGCCTTTACAAAATGTGCATCTTTATGATTAAATATTTTTTGAACATGAAGTCTTTCACTACAAAGATCAAAATAATAATAAAAAAAATAAAAACAAAAATACAGGACTAAATAAAGCTCTTCTCTGCACTATAGAAGCACTGCCTTCTGCTGAATGAGCCACTTGGGGGAAATGGTTAGCCTGTGCTGAAACATGTTCAAAGCACTTGAAGAACAAAGTGATATCACTTACTAATTTGTAGGAAATCCACCGTACTTCTGATACTTTGTCAGAACAAAGGTTGAGTGCTATTTGTCTGAGGTAGTCGTACACGTCGTAATGGCTGTACAGTTCAATGATCAGGATCAACTGCCTACAGAACCGAGCACACATGCAAGAGCAATATGTATTAATTTCATAAGAAAAATAAGAGATGTAACACAAGAAAACAGGAACAGATTTCCTCTGACAAAAATGATTTTGGAGAAATGAAAGGGTGAGCAAATATGTTCACATTTAAATGACTGACTGATCTGATGCATACTCAGCTAATTCATATCGAAACCTCCAGTTTCGACTGTTGTCTGTCACCATGAACTCCTGCAGCTGATACAAATATTCCCTGCGCTTTTCAGCATGAAGAAGCTGGCAGAGAGACAAGGCTGAGAGTTATTTGTGTACATGCTCACACACAATGCACAGCTAGCCAAATACATGCCCTGCAAGCTTGCAGCTTCTTACCTTAAGGAAATCATATAGGTGCTTGAGAACCCCAATCCGCACCTCATCCAGGTCTTTAAGGAAACCATTGAAGATGGGCACCAGGTCAGCGGCTGTCAGCTGATCCCCTAGAATCACCGCCAGCTCATGGATAGAGAACGCCAATGTCCGCCGCACTTTCCACTGTTAAAAGTTACATGCATCAGAATTTCATCAAGGTGAAGTTTTATATTTACATGTTTAACTTGGTTCACACTGCTTAAGATATATAGTAGCTGATTTGACCCACTATAAATAACTTTGTGTTTTGCATAACACATAAATATTAGATTTGAGTAACTGCCAACTACCACTAGTTTGGCTAGGACTCCAACTAAGGAGAATACACAGACTATCTAAATGGAAAAATATATTTATCATGTCACAAAGAGAGTCACATGGGAGCCAACGTTTTCAATACCAAAAATGTGTCACGAGATAACACTCACCTGTACATCTGTTGCAAGTGTTTCATAGGTATCCTTAAGGCAGTGCCAGTTTTGTCTGCCAAGTGTTAGGGCCACACCTGGCAGGCTAAATGCACAGTGCTTGGCTATTTCAGTGTCCACTGTCTGAGCTCGTGCAGGATCAGTCATGGACAAGTACTGATCCAACAACTGCTGAGGAATCACATTCTGTGAGATTACAGGTAGGAATGAAGAAAGAGAAAATGAGAGACTTGAGGAGGGTATAAGACACAAGAAAAAGCAGGACGATCTGTGCACATGTAAAAAAAAAATACATTTTGAAAAAAATATATATATATATATGCCTATAAACAGAAAAATACTATCATACAGTGGTGCATAAAGGTTAAAGAACTTTTTAAAATCCTCAATACTTCTATATAAATGTGACCTATAATCTCATCAGATGTTTACACAAGGGCTAAATTCTAACAGTATATAAATCAAACTAAATTGAACAAATGAGACAGAAATATTACACTTGGACCCAATATTAGATATCTGTGAGTGAACCTTTGTATGTGAATCTGGTATGACACCCTTCAAATTTTAGCCCATTCCTCTATACATAGCTGCTTAAACTTTATGTTGGTGGCCTTCTGGCTTGTCCATGTGATCTTCAGAAAACTGCAGATGGACAGCAATGTTCTTTTTGGAGAGCAGCAGCTTTCCTTGCAATCCTGCCATGCACACCATTGTTGTGCAGGGCTTTCCTCATGGTGAACTTACGGAGATTAGCATTAGCCAATGTGACAAAGCTATGAATTCTTGAATTTCCTCCATTTGTACAAAATCTGTCTGACTGTGGCTTGATGGAGTCCAAACTTTTTAGAGAGTTTTGCACCCTTTTTGAGCATCAACAACTCGTCTTCTGGGGTTCTAAGAAATCTCCTTTGGTAGTGCAATGATACACTTCTACAAATAGGTTGTGAAGATCAGACTTTGATTTAAATAAACCAGGGTGCCCACTCACACTTGAATGTTATCCCATTAATAAACACCTGATTCTAATTTTGCCTTCAAATTATTTGTTAAATTATAATTTTTACAGGGTTCATACACTTTCAAGCACCATGGTATGTTATTTGAAAGCAAACAACGAATAAGAAACAACAGGTTGAAAATCCTGCATGTATGTCACCATAGCATTTTCTAAAAACCTAATTACTACTAAATAATAGCTTTGCTAGCTAGCTTAGCAACACTTGGTATTTATAGAGACAAAAGTTATCCACAATAAATGTATCATTAAAATACTCATGCATCTTATCTCATGCATCATGGAGCACCATTGTTTTTGTACTGCAGTATATGTACTTGATGCGTTTTCTTACTTTTTGACTGTGATATTAAGCTGCTGACAGATCACAAAACTATTAAAGCTTGCAAGACAAAGCAACAGTAACCAAGGGCCCTAAGTGAAGGTTCTGTTATTCATTTCATGTGTTATAGATAAGTGCTGATAGACCTCTAATTCACCTGGATTTTAGACTTCTCCTCTTCATAAGTTTCATATTTGTCTGTATCCTTTGCTTTCTCAATGTTCTTGATAGTCCCAGCCTCCTATGTACACATACAAAACAAACTTCAGGTCAGCAGTGTAAAAGCTAAAGCTCAGTCTTTTACAACATTAATTCCAAAAAATTGGGACACTGTAAAATGTAAATAAATTTCCTTTGGTGAAAGATCTGGACTGTAGGCAGGCCAGTTTAGCACCTGGACTTCTGTTTTGTGTAGCCATGCTGTTGTGATTGATACAACATGTGGTTTAGCATTTTCTTGCTGAAATATGCAAGGCCTTTCCTAAAAGAGACACTGTCTGGATAGAAGCATATGTTGTTATAAAACCTCTATATACTGTTGAGTATATAAAACCTCTATGTACTGCAGATGGTGGGATATCCAAAGTCTTCGCAATTTGACGTTGAGAATAATTTTTCTGAAATTGGTGAATGCCCATCTTTGTATCTGAGAGACTCTGCCTCTCTAGAATGCTCTTTTTATATTCAGTCATGTCACTTAGTTGCACATTGCTCATCCAGCTGTTTTTTATTAGTACTACTTTTTGAGATGCATTGCTGCTATTAGGTTCTAAGTTTAGAATAATTTTAATGAAATGGTAAAATGTATCACTTTCAAGATCTAATATGTTATATTGTCAATAAAATGTATCTGACATTTGCAATTAATTGCATTCGGTTTTTATTTACATTTTACACATCATGCCAACTTTTTTGGACTTGTACTTAAAACTCAAAGTTAATGATGCAATGTGGAAAAAAAAAGTTTGATGTAATCTTTAAATGTTTTGCAACCACAGAAATAGTAAGGCTATTTTGTGTTGGTAATACTGCAGGCCTTTTCTTACCACACTGCTTGGTCCAGAGTCATCCACAAAAAACTGTGATGTAGACTGAGAGTTTAGGAGGTGTGTATCCATCTCTGTTTGCTTGTCTGTAGAACTGGAATTCTCGGTGTTTCCACTTTCTGACATGGAGGGATCTTGATTCACATCATCTGTGTGACTCTCTAACTGAGCAGCCTTCAACGCCGCTGACAAGACCTGCACTTGAGCTGAGAAACAAAAGTGATACAGAACTGAGTAATGTATGAACTAATATAAGTAACACAATAGAACTATATAATATGAAGCAAGCAAACCAAGGATTGAGGGATCAATCATTTGACAGTAATACATTGCTGTACTCTGTAGTTCTACAATTACAGACATCCCCCACCCAAATAACACCTGCTCTGTTGCGGTCCTGAGCACTAAAGAACAGGGTAAAAGGTCTAACTGATGAACTACAGTCTCTGATTGCAGAACGTCAAAGTACACCTATATGATAGATGGGGCCGATAAAATGGACAATGAGTGTAGAAACAATGAGGTGTACGTAATGGATACATACATACACCAATACATAACTCATTTTAATAATTAAATGGTCATGCCCCATGATGGAGAACATACTTCTTTTTTTTTTTTAAAGAAGAAGGCTCCCACACCTAAACTAAGCCTGAAATATCTGTTACATGTTAGCGAGAAGCTAGTCCAACTGCAATTATTTCAGATAATTCCATTTATTTCAAATTATTGCAATTACTTAAGCTATCCTTGTTTATTTCCTCATATGTTGGAAATAAACAAGGTCATAATAAAATGCAACCTACAAAATGCAAATTGGATACATTTAGTTTAAAAAATTGCAGTTAATCCATTCCTTCAAACATAGTGAGCAGTAACATGTTTAGAGGGCAGTGTTGAATAATGATGGCTTATCTATCTTTTTTAGCATGTATGCAGACAAATATGGTTTAAATTTTATTGTCCAAATTTGGATTTGTTTTTTTCTCCTGAATAACATGCAGCTTTATTTGACTTTATAAATAATTAATTCTGCTTAACTGCAGACATCCGTGTGGGTGTTCAAACATTATTGATCTGAAAATACGGTGTTATGTACAAAAAATATGTACAAAAATCTAGCAAGTATGGCGGCTAATTGGCCAATTTAGCAGTTTTAGACTTTAAGATTCTAATATTTGCAAAAAGTAAACAAGATAAAAAAATTACATGGTTAATCACAATTATTTAAATAATCATCAGCTGGAATTTCATGATTTTAATGGCCCTATTATGAGCTAGGTTAAAGCAAATTTATTGTCCATGAGCACTGCTTTGAAAACAACTGCTTCGAAGAATATTTTGATATAGCGCTAAAAATGTTAAAAATGCTATTGTTACAAGCCACAGAACCTTTGTTTGGTACTCAAAAGCACCCTTTTGGGTAAGTTTTTACACACACACACACACACACGCACACACACACACACACACACACACAAAATCTGATCAAAATAGATCATCTTCTCAATATTTAAGTCACCTTGTACATCAGGGTCATCCAGATGGGGCTGGAGGCATTCTAGAACTTTCTGAATTTGGAAGCTTGTGGCTGGTCCCTTACAGTCTAAATCTGGAACTGTTTCTGGCTCCTTTACCATTTCCTGTCTTTGCTCCTCCTCTCCCCCACCTCCTTGTAGTAGTTCCAAGTCCTGGCTGATATCAGGCAGTAGTGGTCTCCAATAATGGAATGAGTTATAGAGATCCCCTGCCTGCTGGTCCAGGGTGGGGGTCAAGCTCTCTGGTTGACCCAGGTCACTAATATCTGTCAGGAACCTGACTGAAGAGGGAACCTGGAAATTGTGGTGGTCCGCTGAAGCTTGAGTAGGTTTAACGATTGGGTCAGAGCATTGATTTGCCTTGCCTGAAGAGGCAGAATAACCAGGAGAGCCGCCAGATGACATATCACTGCAGTTACCCTTGTGTTCATTGCTGTGAAGACAAAACAAATCAGATTTCAAAATTTCATGTAATAATGCTGTGAAAAGGCTTATTAAACAATGCTGACAAAATAGACATAGCACATGTTGATTAAGGTTACACACCATGTTAAACATTTTTGCAAAAAGTGGATTTTATTTGCCAAAAATGTAACTTGAACTAGTGATACATGAAATTCAAGTCTTGTCGATTTGAAGACCTCACTGCAGTGTTAATTTCTATGACTATTTTCGTCATAGTTTTCGTCAACGAACCTTTTTTTCATGACGAGAACGAGACGAAAACTAACTAAAATCTACACAAAGGATAAAAACTATGACGAAATTGATTGACACTTTAGTCACTGAATAAAAACGAGACGAATATGTTTGGCAGGGACAACATCCAATCAGAACTACTTCGGCGTGTATGGAGAGGCGAGACAAGTAAGGGAAAACATCCAATCAGAACTACTTTGGCGTGTATATGGAGAGGCGAGACAAGTTAGGGAAAAAATCCAATCATAACTACTTCGGCGTGTATGGAGAGGCGGGACAAGCCGAGTAGCCGTCAATCAAATGCACACTTACACAAATGTGGTCTAAACCCGGGAAGACCATACGAGTCTGTGACCTGTCGCTACTTATGATGGAACTAAGTTATCTAGACAGTGTCAACAGAGAGAAAGAGAGTTTAGCGTTTGTCTTTAGAGAAAATCACCACACCGCGCTGGACATCAGCTCTCCAGCACCACCGTTAGCTAGCTTTAAGGCTGCTAACGCAAGCTTAGCCTTGCTTAATCCTGGTCCTGAAAGCACACTGCCCTCTACAGTTTAGAGCGTGTCCTGCTGTAAACGTTGTAATAACTCAGTAAGGTGGTGTTAATGATAAGATTAGTTGATCAGGTATGTGGGAAGCAGGTAAAACGCTATATGTGCAGATCCAGAGTCGGGAGACTAGCTAGCGAACTCCAACCATCTGCGTTTGATGATGCCATCTACTGTATCTACTTTATATAAATAACTTTGACTTTAAATTAAAACAGAGGCAGAGTTTCTTATTGTTTTGTAAACAGATTGAACAGACTACAACAGTTGTGCGTCAGCCCGGATAAAGAACATAAAAAGTATTCATATACATAAATGGAACATGACATCGTCAAATTAGCAATCCTCTAGATCAGGGGGCCAAATTAGACAATATCAAAATACTAAAGGGCCTGTCTCTTTTTCCAAAAGTATTATTTATATATAATACTTTTACATAGGGCAGTACAAGACGCCACCACTTCCATACGAACACAGTGAAGAAGAAACAGCGTGACTTTTTTTGGTTGTACGAGTAATTTTCCCACGGCACAGAGGCAAACAGTCGTTTTTCTTCGTTGTTGAAGTAAATAAAGAACTGCGAGCTCATCCATGTTTGATTTACTTTTTAATACAGTTTGAAAGAAAACATGTTAATAATTACTATTATTGAAATGTATTACTAGAACTATGTATAATACTTTAAGTTCACAAGACTGGCTATTGTACATTCAGTTACTATGCTGAAGCTTGTCTTACACTTACTGACCCACTTAGTGCAAAACAAACTAAACTGAATTTTTTCGCTGTATTGGATTTAGTGCATTTTAGGCTCCAAATTGCTAAAAACACCACCTGATATTTAGTTTACTGTGTATTTTATGCATCACTGGGAGGAAAAAGTGTATGTGAGGGGTGTATGTTCTTGTGAGGGTTTGCTTGCTTGTAACTATAATCAAAACGGTTAAGTAAAAATTTAGGCTTTTATTTTTTGTGGTTATGTTCTTAAGCAAAGCTTAGATCATTTACAGACATAACTCACTATTACACAGACTAACGTTCTTAACTAGCCATTACTTGTAACCACAACTAACATACACGCTTTACTAACCTTTATCTCAACTCGCCATCACACTGACTTAGGCTAAATGTTATGGTTACTGTGTGTCGCTCCACTCTGTGGACTGGACGTGCTGAAACACTGAAACTCTGAAGTCGTGCTCGGCTAGGGATTACCGTAAAACTCAGATTCGCTATCACTTTGCTGGGAAAGCTCAGTTGCTTTCTGAAGTTAGCTTCTTATTTGAATCCTTCGTTCCACCTTAAATGGTATAGAAGTTACATTACGGCGCCTTTAACTGCTGCGACATTTAAGGTGGAAAGGTGGAATTCACATAAGAAGCTAACTTCAGCCTCGTCTTTCTTCAGGTTCACTCTCAGTAACGGCTCCCTCGGCTAGTTCGGTTTTACAGTAGACTGTGGACACTGTGTAAGGTTTTCTCCGGCCCGTTGTTTCTGTTTCTGCCTCTCCTTATTCTCTCTCTCTTTCTCTACTTTGCAATCCGCGCCATCAAATCAGGTCTTCTTCGTGTCACCTGTCAACACCGTAAGCGCGTAGTGCACTGTATATGGTTGTATGAGTTAAACGAATCTTTGAGGCAAAGAATTTCTGTCGATGATTTTTTATAATCGAGTTACTCGAGGAATCGTGTCAGCCCAACTCGGAACTGCCTTCTACTAGAAGCGTTGCTCAGCAATAACAGAGCTGATGCAGAGAATGTATGTGGCAGTGACGGTCATATTGCTTGAAACGCATGCAGACGTTTCCGCACGTAGAGGGAGAACAAATGAGCCTTAAATAAGCCTTAAGTTTATTTAACTTTGCCTTGCTTAAGGTATAAGACAAGCGTGTGACTGGAGGAGAGCGTAGGGGGCCTGGCGAGAAAGCACAGATGCGGGGTGTGAAAGAGAGAGAGAGGGGGGGCGTGTTGTTATTTTGCCGTGGTTGGGGCCAATAGCAGCCAGTGTAGTTTCAGCAATAAAGCGACGATTGTTCATTCCAATGCCTTTCTTGTCCATTCTTCAACACGTTCAGCCAGACGTCACAATACATTTATGTACTGCTGCCACTGTCAGGTGAAAGGAACAATTGCAACGTACCGACGGGCCATAGAGGGTGATTCCGCGGCTACCCTGCCGTAAATAATACATATCGAAATACCGCAAAAATGATATCACCGTTATTGAAACAAATTATATTGCGGTAAATACCGTTATCTAATTATTGTCCAGACCTATGTAAGTGAATGATCTACTACTGTTACTGTATCTTCCTCAATATAACGTAAATTTTCCAGTTGAAACCTAAACATCAAAACAGACATTCTGTTAGAGCTTAGGTATGTAACATTAATACATAAAAACCTGTGATACGGTCTGCAAAACTGTAATCAACCTGGTGCCTCTGAATTCCAATTATTATTTCAGGTTATACAAGGTGACTTGCAGCAGTGAAAACGGAATATTAAAGCATGCATTTTCAGCCCTGTCACAGTAATGCTATTTCAGTATTAAGATTAACAGAAAGGTGTTTTATTATCTTACACCAAACTAATAACCAAATTTCTGATTAAATGCAATACTTTATTGACCAATGCTGTTATTCATAAATCATAAAGCAATCCGTAATCATAAAGCAAAAAAATAAATTCTAATTATCAGTCTAGTTTAACTCAAAAACCTTGCACCAGCCTACCTGTCCTTGGGTTTTGGGATTTCATGCAGTGGCCCATCCTCATGAAAGTGGACAACAGTGCTAGAGGGATTAGCAAACGTGGAGATAAAACAACCAAGAGACTGGAAGGCAGCCTGACGGACCTGAACAGAGAAGACAGAAACATTTATAAATCATGTCAGAATGTACTGGTGTTGCAGTGTTCAAATGTAATGAAAAAAATCAGTGTTAATAATGTGCATTTCTTTGTGCTTACCCATCGGGACTGATCGCTGATGAGGTTGATAAACAGGGGGGACAATTTAGTCCGCCGCACCTCTGGAGATGTGCAGTTTGAAACCACCATGAAGCACTCTGCACAGGCCTTACGAATTCCCCACAGGGTGTCTGAACACAGGTCAAAGAACTTTGGCATCTAAAACCAGAACCAAAGAAAACAGTGGATGAGGATAAACTCTAAAATGTGCATGGTTTAATCTTAAAACAATTTTATCCAAAATTCGTGGTGTCTCGAAAAATTATAAACAATGTTTCTGATAATGATTTGTACAAGTGGGTCTTAATAAACTGCCAAACTAAAGTTTTGTTCTTACCAATAGTTTTTCTGTGGCTTTCTGGCCAACAATGGAACAGAATTCGCCAAAATTTGCTGCACAAACCTAATGAGGATAAAAAAAGACATAGAAAACCTCCAGATATGTAAGTGAGGATATGTTTGCAATATCTTCTGGCTAATGCTATATAAGAGGAAATTAACATTCTTTAATGAGAAAATAAACCTTTATGCAATGTAAGGAACCCTAAATTTTAGTAAAAGAAAAATACAAAAAAAGATGTAAGAACTCAGATGTTGGCAAAGGCCAGCTAGTGATGTAATATTATGTAGTATACACTAATGAAGAATTACCAATTCTACAAGTGTATATATTTTTCAGTGTTAAGATGACAGCCATTGCCAAAAACCAACTGCCTAATGCTTTGTATGGTACTGCTATGGTATGGTACTGCTAATGCTTTTTGAAGTACATTGCTGATAAGTTAAATTGTTATCTGTTTGTTTAGATAAAGAAATCTAATCGATTTCCTATAACAGCAAAATCTCAAAATTAATATCAATAGAGCGATGTATGTTAATCAGTGAAATGTCAGTTAGAATCAACATCACAAGACAAGCTGTGTCCGAGAAACAGAGTGCAGGTGCAAGAGCACCTATTGGTGAATCAAGTTACTTAAACATTTTCTGTTAGCAGGTATTTTATTATTAGGAAAAAATTTTATATGTTAATAACATATAGAAAAATAACATACCTTGCGGACTTGAAAGAGTCTGGCATCACTGCAGAGCTCACAGAAGCGTACTAATAGTAGGTTTTCCACTGTGTCTCTACTCAGCATAGACACCAACTTACACATGATCTGTAACGAATATCAATAAAATCATGTAATGCACAACCTACGTTCTAATAGCTTAAAGAACTTAATACATAAAAAAGTTATTATTATTATTATTATTATTACAAAATAATATATATAAAAAAGGAAAACTAACAAAAATATAGATGTGTTTTTTTGGACATTATTCATATTTTTTATTTCATGAAACATGCTTACTGCAACAGCTTCAATCTTATAATCATCATCACTGCTTGGTTCAGTGAGCTCCAAAAGCACAGGGCACACTTTCCTCTCCATGTCAGTTTTGCACATGAGGCCCTGCTCCAGCAACACCAACAGAGCTGCCTGGCTTGTCTTGCGTACCTAGAAAAACAAATGTAACTTGTCCATATGTAGTTATTCATCAGAAGGTTTACTACTAGACCAAAAACATAGTTGAAGTAAATACTTACTTGATTATTAGGGTCTGTGAGATAACATACCACAATCGGCACCAAGTACCGTGAGTTGGCTGCTGGGAAATTAGGCCGATTCTCATTAAGGAACATTGCAATATTTGGTACCTGTTCCATTAGCTCAGCTCGTACTGTGGGCTCTGAAACACATGCACAGGCAGACAGATGATTTGGGACAGTGTTAATAAAAATGTTTTGCGTCTGGATATCTATGCAGTTTCACAGCGACTTTTTGGGTTCACATTAAAGAGCTTTTGTAGGAAGGTAGTACCCCCAGACAAGAAACACATGTAGCCATTTCCATCCAATTAATGAAACAATCAGAGATAAAGATGTTGCAAGGTGTGCCCAACCAATTAAAAGAGATCTAATGTAGATTTGTTTATTATTTACACAAGGAAATCCTCTGAATCCAGACAAATCATGTCCAACAGAAAAAACTGTTTTTGAAGCAAAACTGTTCTTAAACAAGCTGGTGGCCTAGGGCTAAATGACTAGAGACAAAATTCCAAGTGCTTAATTATAAAACATCCTTGACAGTGAATTTTACACTGGGCTGGCTTTTGTGCTGAATGACTAACCTAGAAGCAGAGTGCTAAATGCTCAGTGTCAACAGGGGAGCTTGTGTCAAATATACATCCAGTCATTTTGTTTTAGCAAAACCAAATACCTAAACAGTTATAACAGAGTGAATAATTTCCTTTGTGTTCAAAGCACAAAATATTATACATCACTATTTAGCCCTCCTGAATTACACTGCTAAAATTACCTGAATGAAGATTCTAGTGTGGAACTCATGACAGCTGAAACTGGGTCATGGCAAGAGATAGGGCCATACAAAAATGGAAATTATCACATAAACCACTAGACCTATTCCAATCCACATAAGTTCACTCATTCCCAGGATAAAAAAAAATTATTTGCATTAATCAAATGCAGAACCAATGCTTACCTTCATACATTTTTGTTGATGTAAAAAAGGTGCCTCATTTATTATTATTTAAATACAGATTATTGGCATAAATAAGTTACAATAATAACTTATACGTTATAATACTGTAATGGAGCTACATTTGACATTTGATTGCATAGGTCCCACCCTTACATTAACTAAATGCAGTCCATTACCTATACACAAAGAATTAACATGCATACCTGCGTCCTCAGACATCCTGGCAACTGTCTCCATGACGCTGATGAAGTCATTCTCATTGTCGCTGAACTCCCGTAGCACATCTAACAACCCACGCGCCACAATTTGTCTTAAAAAAAAAAAAATTGTAAGCCAAGGTCCCCTATTCTGCATAATAATTAAGACACAGTTATTATTATTTTTGCTATTATTATTATGCACAACTGTGCTGTAAACTCTCTGTTGCTGGTTTGTTGACTACCTAGAGAGTCAACAAGAGAGTTACAGAGTCAATTTGACCATAATGCATTAATTACCATACAAAATTAATTATTTTATTTAGGGCTGCAGCTGTCGCTTATTTTAGTAATCGAGTATTCTATTGATTATTCCAATAATCAGATAAATTTTTTTTTTTTTTAATTAAAGAGCAATCGTAAATATATAAGATAAAACAAGATATGTTCCTTAACATGTATTGCTTAATACAGTTTTAAAGAAAACATTTTAATAATTACTATTATTGAAATGTATTACTAGACCTATATATCATACTATAAGTTCACAGGTCTGGCTACTGTTCACTCAGTTACTATTCTGAAGCTTGTCCTACACTTGCTGACCCGCTTACTGCAAACAAACTAAACTGAATATTCTCGCTGTATTAGATTTGGTGCATTTTATGCTGCAAATTGCTACAAACACCACTTGATATTTAGTTTGCAGTGTATTTTATGCATCACTGGGAGGGGAAAGTGTGTGTGAGGGGTGTATGTTCTTGTGAGGGTGTGTTTGTTTGTAACTATAATCAAAACGGTAATGTGAAGTTCAGGCTTAGATTTTTTGTGGTTAAGCAAAGCTTAGATCATTTACGGACATAACTTGCTATCACACAGACTTACGTTCTTAACTAGCCATTAGCCATAACTAACACACACGCTTTACTAGCCTTCATCTCAAATCGCCATCACACCGATTTAGGCTAAATGGTATCGTTACTGTGTGTCGCTCCGCTCTGTGGACTGGACGTGCTGAAAACTCAGACTCGCTATCAGTTTGTTGGGAAAACTCAGTTGCTTGCTTCCTGAATTTAGCTTCTTATTTGAATACCCCGTTCCACCTTAAATGGTAAAAAAGTTCTGCCGCCTCTAACTGTTGCGTCATTTAAGGTGGAAAGGAGGAATTTACATAAGAAGCTAACTTTAGCCACGTCTTTCTTCAGGTTTGCGCTCAGTAACGGCTCCCTCGGCTAGTTCGGCTTTACAGTAGACTTTAGACACTTTGTATGGTTTTATCTGACCGGTCTCTTCTGTTCGCCTCTCCTTATTCTGTCTCTCTTTCTGTATTTTGCAATCCGCGCCTTTAAATCACGTCTTCTTCGTGTCACCTGGCAACACCGTAAGCGCGTGCTGTGCAACAGTAAAAATCCTCCGTGCGAAACAGTGCGCTGTATACAGCTGTATGTATTAAACGAATCTTCGAGGCAAAGAATTTGAAATCGTTTCAGCCCTAATTTTATTTAAATGTCTCTATGGTCTTACCCTTCTGATCCTAAATATTTTTTACAGTTAAGATATGTTACTGCTAGATAACTCAGGGAACTAGGATTCCCCTGTATGTTGCTTGGTTTAATCATGTACAGAGTACATACTTTATAAGTGTTAGAAATCAATACTTTTAGTAGTAGTGGCCGCCACCTGCTTGTGCTGTGTATTTTAGAGATGTACCTGACTGATAATTTTATTAGTTAAATCAGATTTGACTGTTCAATATGAAAAATTGACTATTTGTTCTTTTTTCATAGTATCTAGGAACCAGAAAATTCACTGCCATTTTGACCACAACAAAAAAGTCAAACAAAATCAAAAGCTTTTATAGGCCAATTTATATATTATATTATATATTTGTTATATCTGCTATATCTGTTCAAAATAAAATATGTTTTTTTTATTTAAAATAAATTCATATCATTGCCAGCTATGAAATAACTGAAATCTCATCTTCGGCAGGATCAGCCTACTTCTTTATTTATCTAGATTTTAAATATTATTAGACAAAAATAAAAACTTCTTAAAAAATAAATTCAATTGTACATTTGGAAATTATAACTTCCCTTGTTTAACGGTCTGCTCTTATTAAGATATTTATTTATCTAATAACACAATGCATGCTTACTGACAAAATAAACAAAACAAAACAACGTTTGAACAAGAAACATTTTAAACAGGTTTAAATTACACTTTCGTAATGTCACTCAGGAAGGAATTAGGAAGACTCAGCCTACCTTTGGAAGGCCATGTGCTTTGACTTCTTTTATATATAGTTCTTTTCTTTTCTTTTCTAAGATTTGAGTGCTTTATCTGGATATGTTTTACTAGAAAAAAATTTATTTATTATATATGTGTTTTTTTTAGTGCTTTATCTGGATATGTTTTACTAGAATTTTTTAAATTTATTATATATGTGTATTTATTTATATATATATATATATATATATATATATATATATATATATATATATATATATATATATATATATATGTGTGTGTAAATGTTGTTCATTCCTTGTTTCCAATACAGTCTTGCATGCTGGAAACAAACACTAATGTCACTTACCTGTTGAAGACATTCTCACTGAAGGCATATTTTTCTAGCCGGCCCAGAGGAGTTAAGTTATCCTGCCCTGCATCCAGGAATGCCGTGATTCGAATGCCATCACACTCAGAAGCATAGTCATCAAAGCCAACTGCAAATTAGTTGCCAATAAAAATGTGCAGTTAACAAAAGGCTGTGGGATAAGAGTATGTCCATAATTAAATTCTCTAGGGACTAAGTGCTCCTTAGCTCTAGCCCTGAGAACCCACTGCTCAATCGCCATGCCCAACCCACTCCACCCTACCCCACCCTAACCCACCCCACCCCAAGCCAACCCACCCCACCCCAAGCCAACCCACCCCAAACCACCCCCCCCCAAGCCAACCCACACCCAACCCAAGCCAACCCACCCCCCCCACCCCACTGATGTTTGGTTGCACTGGATTCAGTGGATGCTTGAAACAGTAGACTTATGTGGATTCAGTGACTACAGAGAACATGTTCTATGTGCCATGCCCACCCCAAACTTAGATAGCCAGGTTTTCAAATCAATGCAAGAGTTTTAATTAACTAAAACTGCACACTTGAAACAACAGACATACTCCTTGCTCTGTTTTTGTAAAAACAGCAAATCATATGTATGAATACTCACAGTCATCTAGATCATCATGACCATCTTCGAAATACAAAGATAGACCTGTGAAGAATAAAAACATAATAAAGGATTATAGAGGAAAATGCTCATGGATGTTTTGAACAATTTGAAGACAGTGTCAGCTTTTCAGTACAACTGCTTGATAAAATGAAATAAACACACCTAACAATAGGTTTATTGTTAGGTGTGTTTATTTCATTTTATTGGCCAATCTAAAGTTAAAAAATATAGTCAAAAAGAAACCTTCTTTTATATTTATTTTACCTTGTTTTAAGTTAATCTAAACCAGAGAATAAAGAGGCTACAGAGCAAAACATCTCATATGTTTCTTCATTGACTTATTTAGTATGTGATAAAGATAAACATAAAGATGATGCTCGAACAGCATTATTAGAACCGATTAAGAAACCTGATGATAAACCTTCCTGGATAAGACTGCATTAATATTTCTGAGCAGGATGGAGTCACATGCCAATATACACAGATCATTCATTACATTTAAACCACCGCTACACATTTTATCAGCTTCACTTAGTAGTTTAACAATTACACACTGTAGTCCATCTGATTCTCTGCATACACTGTTTATCCACTTTCCCCCTGTTCTTTAATGGTCAGGACCCCAACTGGACAGCCACAGAGCAGGTACTACTAGAAAGATGGATCATTCTCAGCACTGTAGTGACACTGATGTGATGGTGTGTTAGTGTGTTGCACTGGTATAAGTGGATCAGACACAGTGTGTTGAGTGCTGCTGGAGTTTTTAAACACCTCAGTGTCACTACTGGACTGAAAAAAGTCCACCAACCAGCAACCAGCAGCCAATAATATCCTGTGGGTAGCGTACTGAGCAACAGATAAGCTGTCATCTCTTACATTAGAGCTACACAGTGGACCCACAAGTTAGACATGTCTATTAGAGTGATGTGTGTATCTCAAAGCCAGTATACAGGTGATGACGGCAGGCATGACAAGTTACAAGTTAAAGGCAAGTAGAAATCCGTTTATCACGCGATATAATAGATATAAAAGGTGCCATTCACGTTTGGATTTTGACGTTGGGATTTGATGAACATGAACACAAAGTTACACGACATCCTATAGAAAAGTCTAGACAGACTTGGCTACCTAAAAGCTTTGTTTTGCTTAAAAAAGGACACACGTAACAGCTAACGTTAGCTGTAAGTGTGCTGTTTTTCCAGCACAGGCCAGGTTTATCTTTCACTGAACACATTGGACATAGTACCTGAGCACCAGGTACTATACTAAATGTAGATAAACATTTAACATCAAGAAGACGTTGAAAACACAATTGAAGGTCCACTATGGAGATGATCAATTCCGAACAACGTTGTCTGCCACTAGAACTAAACTACCGGGGCTTTTCGACTCGCAGCTACAACTAATCCGCTAAAAAGACAATATCCTTATGAACATTCCTTAAGTGTAGTACATAGTAGTAGTAGTACATCGTACTACATTTCAATAACCACCATTAGTATACTATTTTCAAAATAACACAGTAAATTTCGAAAGGATTGCACGTTACCTGCCATATTGACGTACACTGTTCCACAGCCGACCTGTCACTCAGCCTCTAGTGTAAATCACTTCCTGAAAATACTTCCTGATGTCATTTTAGGATAATCTTATTGGGGTTATAATATATGGCACTACTATAAATAAAAACTAAAACTAATAGACGCATATAGAGGCAATTAAATGAAACTGGATCATTTTTAAAAGAAACAAAATAAAAAACACCCGATATCACGTGACATTTCAGCCACAATTCAAGATGGCGTCGTCGGAGTTGGTACTGACCTGCCCGCCGAGCTAATAACGCAGCGATCCACTGCGCCTAGACTTAACGCTTGTCAATCTGTTTTGCTTTTAAATAATATAATATTTAGAGGGTTAAGTTATCGTTTCACCTTAGTGATACATTTTCACACTCCTCAGGAGAAGAGCCACAGTCAAAAAGCAGCGGGTAGTCTGTTTGTCAAATAGCATAACTAGCAAGCTTAGCTACGTCAAATGTTATAAGCAGTTGTTGACGATTTCTTTGAAACAGTTTGTAATGTTTTGGGACGTTTTATTATTTTGGAGATCAGTATGTCGCTCAGAGAGTTGAAAGTTTGCCTGCTTGGGGTAAGATATATTTTTTATTTTTCGTTGCTGTTATTATATATCGGCTGCCAGGAGCAAAATAATGGCAACGAACGCAAGGCAACAGCAGTATAGATCACATAAAAAAACAATGAGTACAGATGTTTAGCATTGTGTTGTACCTACATGCCGATGAAGGTCATTTATAAAATGTAAAAACGAAAACCTGGCATTATGAGGACGTGCAATGTTTTGTTGTCAGAACAATACGTGTCACAAAATATCCGCCAAATCTAATCTGTCCGTTGCAGATAAAGCAAATATCTGTCAGTATCCATAGGTTACATGTATCGCTCAAAGCACATTTTCAGAGCTCTACAGAATAATCATGTAAATTTTGTGCTAAAAATAACAAAATATGACTTTTGTGGATATAATATTTGAATATAAACAAGTGAAGGTTGATGTTCTTTAAAACAGATGTTATGCAATAAAAGTGTAATAAAAAGTAAGCGTGATATTTCTCAGTTAGTCCCGAAGATCTAGATGTAGATTGCATATAGAGATGTGTTAAATTTGCTTGACATATGGAAGCTACAGGCCACTTCCATATCAATAAATAATAACGGTTTCACTGGATAGTGTCTGTGCAGTATGAATGACATTAATTTAACTGTGTCATTTAAATTAACATTATCATGTGTTTTTATTTGTGATAATGCGTTAAACTAAATCTAATACATGATGGTTGTTTCAAAACCCCAAGACTTTTCTGTCATCATTACACAGACAATTAAAGATTTTTTTAACATGACATCTTAAAGATTTTACGTAGCAGCCTTTGTCAAATACCTGTTTGTGTTATGTAACTAATTTCATAATTTGCTGAAGAATGATACATGAAGCGCATATTGCATTCTGAATTGAATGTATTGTCCTGCGTTGTAGGACACAGGGGTGGGAAAGTCAAGTATTGTGTGGAGATTTGTGGAGGACAGCTTTGATCCCAACATTAATCCTACAATTGGGTAAGCTTATTGCTAACTCAAAGCTCACTTATGCGCTCACTGGTTATGCTGAGTATTAAGCTTAAGGTCATATAATATCTTCTCAATTATGTTCAGGTTATGATGGTGTTGATTTGTATATGCCAATTAAACTCAGTCTTTTTGGTGCAAGAAAACAAGATTTGTGTTTGAGGTTTTGAATGTTTTTTCAGTGATGTGCATTATTGTTTTCAGACTTGGACTACTTTATTAAATAAGTTAAATATGTAGTGTAAAGAGATGCTATAATTTAGCATATTTCTTTGAAAGCTCACTTACAAATAGTATTCTTCTTTTATCTCTAATTTTCAGAGCATCATTTATGACGAAGACAGTACAGTACCAAAATGAGCTCCATAAATTTCTCATCTGGGACACAGCAGGACAAGAGAGGGTAAACCAATACATAACTATAATACCACAAAGCCACAGTTCTGAACCTAGTTGCTTTTATTTCTTTTTTCTTTTTATTTATATCTGTATGTCTTCTGACTTTTAGTGGTATTCTGGGTTTCTGACAGGGGGTAGCATTTCTTTCTGCCTCCCTGTATTTCCTCTATATTTGTGAAGGAAGTTATTCTATGTCCCTCCTAAAATATCCCAACTGTGCTCATCACTCTTGCTATTTGAGTACCTTCTCTCTTTCTCTCACTCTCTCACTCTTTCTAACTATATTGCACATAGTGGCACATGATCTGCTTGAGTAAAGATACTGTGCATAGAGTGTAGAAATTGTTTTTAATGTATGAGGAAATTTTTGACACAGAATTCTGCCAATAGATCTTTAAGTTTCACAGACCTTTGATTGACTTTGGCAACATGGTTATATTAAACACTTGTATTGTTGTAGTGGCTGTAATAATAGTATGTTTAATTTATACACTGCCTTGCTCATACCCAACTGTGGTTTACTGACTATTATCTGATTGAAAATACTTTCAAAGGTAATATACTGTGTGTTGTATTTGTTTTTTTTGACATTTGATTTGAGCACATGTTTTTAGCCATATCAGTTTTGCCATCAAAACTGCTGGTACACATGATGTTAAAAGGCAGCTATTTTACTTTTTTTTTTTCATCTTTTATGTTTTTCCTTGAAATCCAAGATAAGTAAATTTTCTCTTTATCTTGCTGTGTGTTCTGATTTACTGCTCTGTTTTATGGTCCATTGAAAAAGCAGTCCAGGTTGGCATATTGCCTATAATTTCAGCGTTAATAAATGATTGAATAAATAGATATACAGTTAGATCCATATATATTTGGATGTTGACAATGTTAGTGGTATTTTAGCTGTCCGGCACAGTGTATTGCAATTGGAATCCAAAACGGGGCTCAGAAGTAATCGTGCAAACTAATATAATCATAAATAAAGTTGTGTTTATTAATACTCGGTTCCAAATCTTTTGCAGTCAGTGACTGCCTGAAGTGTGGAATCCGTAGGCATCGCAGGACGGTTTCTATTTGCAGATCATTCTTTTAGCTTGCCTTAAAAATGTCTTGTGTTGCTTTTGCAGTATGCTTTGGGTCATTGTCCATCTTCATTGTAAAATGCCACAATAGATTCTAAATGGGAGTTCAACACTTAAAATCACCTCTAAAGCCTTTATCTGCTTAGTAGTAAGCAAAATAGTAATAATGCACACCTGACCACTTGTTTTTGAGCACCTTAAAATTGGGGGCTATATATATGTATATGGTTGTGATTTCTACACCATTCACATAATTTGGATGTAATTACCATCAGATGAAATCTGGAAGTCTACACTTTGTGCTTGTATTTATTGTTTAATTTAATGCTATGAACATATAAAATAACAGTAACTTTGTTGATGACCAAATACTTATGGACCTAGCTGTTGCAAATATATTTGTTTTTGTGATATCACAGAAACACTAAATTCTTAACACGCTGTTTTTTGCATCTTCTATTTTCTATTTTTCTGTTTTCATACTTTTTTCTTTTTCTTAAGATTTTTCTTTGTTATAACAGTGTCTTTAAGATTTATTGTTTAATATAGACAGCTTGTAGCACGAGCTTCCATTAATCAGCCTACTGAATTTTTGTTGTAAGTAAATTATTTCAATATATCGTTGATCTGATATTGGCCTATACTGAGGTATGGGTGCTTACAAAATTAGTGTCAGTAAATTACCATTGATTTGTGTGGATTTTTAAAAGAAGGGTTTAGTTTCAGTGTAGGCCACTTCAAAATATATTTATCATTTTATATGTAAAACTCATAGTCATATTTGACTGTTCATAGCTAACAAAAACTATTGGATTCTGTTTTATTAGTTTTGTCCATATTACTTTACATCAGTTGGTATTAATGGTTAACTGTATCTATAACAAAACCTTCATTTTGGTCAGGCCCTAACTTGAATTGAACTCTTCAGGAAGCTCTTCAGGAAAACCATATCAAACATTAGGATTCTTACCACTCCCAGTGTTGTTTTTAGTTATTTACATATTTGATGACAAAAAACAAACAAATAAACTAAATGTCTTTATTGCTGACTGGTTTTCAAATTTTCATTGCTTGCAGTTGTGGCGTAAGTAGATGTTTTTTAATTTTGCATAGTGGTGAATGGTACTTTGGAAATTTAGTATTTTTTATTTGTTTAAAAGAGAAGCAAGTTTAATGTCCGTGTGTGCAATGTATTTGGTCTAGGCACTTTATTTAAAGAATAAAGTATTGCTTCATATGTTATTGTGACGTTCGACAGCTTCATCAAGCATCAGTGGAACACTGACAGGCTAAGAAATGTAATTGTGTGCAGAGTTGTCTGATAAATAGCAAAGATAAAAAATGATCTGATTTTCAAAAGGCATGCAGTTAAAGATAGTTTTAAAAAAATACTTTAAGCAAACATTTTTTTATTTCTTGAACGGTTTTAAAATAAAAATAGTATTTTAAAAATGCCTGAAGCAAAAATTTGGGTTCACTGCGTTGTCAGAACTTGGTCACTTTAGAACTTTAACACTGTCTTAAAACACTTTTTGTAGCCAGCTAACTGTATTTCAGTTCTCATTTGGAGGATATTCACCCATTGTTCCTTGCAAAAGGTTGTTTTTCCTGAGATTCCTTGGTCGTCTTGCATGCAAGGCTCTTTGGAGGTATATCCATAGATTTTTTTTGATTATGTTTGATGATGAGGTTGGGGAACTGTGAGGGCCATGGCAGAACTTTCAGTCTATCAAGGATTCAAGATGTGCTTAACTTGTAGAAGTTATCCTCTTTTAATCTTTAGCGCTTTTTTTAAACACTAAAACAGTAGACAAAATGGAATCATTATTATCATTATTACATCAGTCTATAAATAATTAGCACAGCACCAACTGAACCCAGTTCAAAAACACAATCAGTGCAACAAATACAACTAAATATATAAATCTTCTAAATATGACAAATCTGGCAAACGGACATTCCAGTATTTAGACATTTAGGCACGGAACTAAGAGATTATAAAGATTATAATCAAACTCATGCAGCAATGATAAACCATATTGGTAAAGTGGTTTAAAGTATTGACAACACTATTGCATGTACTTTATAAAAATGCTTCCAAACATTAATATGTAATCGCATGCATCTCCTCTTTTCAGACTTTTCAGGTTTCAGATTTTAAAATGTCATGGCATATTGTAGTTTTTAAGAACTGTCCCATGTATAGTTAAAGTTGGCAGGCTGTAAAGAACCAACTGGATGAATCAATTTGCCACAGCATCACCGTAAGTCAGACCAGTGCTTCATCTTTATTAGTTAAGATTATTACAGGAAGAATCTTTGTAGGAGAAGCAGGCTAAACAATGACACTTCTCTGTATTTGTATCAGAGCATCTAATTTACCCTAATGAACGTTATCCAACACCATAACAGGTTTATTTTTTAGGGCCCCTGTAGAATTTTGAGACGTCCAAGGGCTCCAAGAGGTTTATGAGGTGGTCCTGGATACCCGAGGACTCTCCAGTATTTTTGCACTTTGTCTCTAATACATGTAAAATTATAGATTGGATGATATATGACTGATAATTTTAAATATTCAATATTGCCTAGCTATAAATCTGCCTCTTTTTTCACCTTGTGCCTACATTCACATTTATGCATCAAATATCTAAAACTTCAGTGGTAGAAACATGGTTATATATTTCAGTTTGGTTGTTTTAATTATTTTTTGCTTGAAGATAGCATTGTCATGTCATTTCTGTACCAAACTATTAAACTTTTATATCATCTGATTTTTATATAATGTCTACCACAATGTTTAATTTGGAGTTTTAGCTGAATATAAATAGGCCTTGGTGAATTGGCCAAATGCTAGAAACTTTAGGCACATTGCACTCATCTGTCTCCTTATGATTCCCACATGTCAGTGACCTGCCTGAGTGAGCTGCCATGCCTTTTGCTGCCATTTCTAATGCAATTTCTCCTGGCAGAGATAACTGAAACACAAGACCCCTCTGGACTTTACAGTGGCTCCAGTTTAAGTCTGGAACAACGTAGAGAGTAATGTCTGACTGTTTGTGTTGGTAATGATTGCAGGGCACCAAAAGGGAAGTTTTTTTTAAGAAATGTCTTTCCTTGTGTCTTCGTTTTGTTTCTCTCTGTAATGACAGAAAATTTATTTTAAATGAATAATGTCAAAACAAAATATATAAACATATCTAATCTAACATTCTTTGTATCCGTGCATAGTTTCGTGCCCTTGCCCCTATGTACTACAGAGGCTCAGCAGCAGCCATCATTGTGTATGACATCACTAAAGAGGTAATGTATTGTGTCTGCCTTTTAAACGTATTATAAATTATCTTGTCTTCTGGTAGTTTATATGTTCTTGACTCCTCTATGGCCATCCAAGCATTAAAACTTTCATTGTAAGAAAAGTAACTTATCAGATATCAAATCTTTTGGGGGGAAAAATACATTGATTATAAGTTACCCATGCAATATGTTCTGTTAAACTATGGCTCTTTAGAATTTTTTAATTGTTGCTCAACTACCATCATCATCCTCTGCCATTATAAAAATGTGGGAGATGATAGAATAACGTTTCACCGCAATGTTCAACATTCACCCCTGTTTGTATTCGTTCTGATTCTAAAATCACTGTTACTCAGTCAAAATGGTGAGGTGGTAAAGCAAAATGTATTGGTTAAAAAAAAACAAGTTAGCATGACTTGGCTAAAGTGTGCTAGTGGAGCAGCAGCAAGAAGAGAAGTTGAACATCTTTTTTACTACCGGCCAATGACTATAGTACCTTTTGACCATCAAAAATCTGCTTTTAGCACTACAAGAAGCATAGATCACAGTCTTTTATGAACAGTGCCATTGTTTGTTTTGACCAGAATGCATTATCTGACCAGAATCTTTCAGGGGCATTATAAAGAAAAAAGACTTACTGGATGGAAAATTAATGCAAAATTTGCTAACACGCTTGTTCCTTTTTGCCTTTCAATAAAATGACCCAAATAAGCTTGCTGGTTATGTTGCAAGTGGGTAAATTTCCCCCCAGTTTGGAAATATGCGCACAGCAGCTATAACAGTCTAAAACAACATGATTTGTTTGTTATCTGATCCAAACAATACAAACTATTTATGCTGTTTACCAGTGACTTTAAATATGCTTTTGAAATGTCAGTTTGGCTTCTAGTTTAGGTTTTATACGTCTCTCCCCAGTTAAAAAGATGTTACAAACTGGAACCATAAGTCCATATATATTTGTAAAATGTCAGTAAAAATATTTTACGGATTAGTGAGGTGCAACAGTTCTCCTATGTCTGAATAAACACAATTATAGAGGCTTGACATATCTAACTTGTTCTCTTACAAAAATGAAAATGAATGACTTGTTTTTATTTATGCCTCTGAATAAAAAAATAAGTATAAATAACTAAGTTAATAAGGTGCAAAAAGTGAAAAAGTAATTAAACTTTTAAAATATGTGTCCACAAAATCCAGTATTCTCAACAACAGACGTCATGTCACAGTGAATGAATTTCAATGCCTTAGTTTTTCGAACGTGTAGTGCAGGTAATGTATATTTTGGAAGGTTATATCTTTTTAATATGCTGCATTGAATTATAGTGATTCCAATGCTTTTTTAATGTTAATTGTAGAAACTGTGGAAAGGTTCCATGCAACTACCATCTTCGCTGCCTCTGTAATTTTAAAATGCATCTGCACTATATCCAGCGTATGAAAGCAAAGAAACAGCATTTTAAATCTAGGCTTTAAATTTTCATTAGCATTAAATGATTTATGAAGTATTATGTCATTAATGCATTTTGACACTTTGTTGTTGACCAATTTATGGTGCACAAGACTAAAGAGTAAGAGTAAGAGTGCAACATAGAAAGGTCTTGAGAGAGAGAGAAAAAAAAAACCAAATTCTAATTTGTGTGATTAGTGAGAAACCTGTTCACAGTGACAGCCCTGTCTCAATGCAGTGTATAAAATAAAAATAATGAATTTGCTCTTTGCATTATCATAGACTTAAGAAATGAATGTGAGAACTTAACTTTTACAGAATCACAATTCCATTCCATTCCATAGATTAGGTAGTGTTACAAGGACGTTATATGAACCTGTGTTGTTTACATTAGACATTGTACCCTGATTAAACAACTTTTAGTGGAAAACTTGTAAATCTAAGCATGTGACTCAATATGCACTGATGATATTATTTCTCTCTTTCTCTCTATTTCTCTCTTACACACACACACACACACACAGGAATCTTTCCAGACTCTGAAAAACTGGGTAAAGGAGCTTCGCCAGCATGGACCTCCCAACATAGTGGTGGCCATTGCTGGAAACAAATGTGATCTCTCTGATGCCAGGTACATTGCTTTGCCACATTTTTTTTTTTGCTTCCACAGAACCCACTTCATCTGTCAACTTACATAAATTTCAAAGCACAATAGACATGTCTGTCTACTTGGTTAAGCGTGGTTAATTCCTGTCAGATGAACGGTGTTTAGTAAAAACATACATAACCCATCACCGTTAACATAGCTTACAGGAAAAAAGTTTGCTCTTTAATGATCCATTACTCATCTTTCCATTTAAAATAGCTTTGGTCTTCTCACAGGACCAGCAATATGTCTTGGTACGCTGTTGCTTAGTTTGGCAGACTTAGATGTCTGTCAGTGCGGTCATATTTTTGTTTTCCAAAACCATACTAACCAGGACTAGAGAAGGAGATCAGACCAAACACTGACTGTAAAAGCAATTGCTCCCCAAGCTGCAGTAGAATATGGATCAATTTATCCACCAACATGAGACACTGCACTGCAGGAAGAAATTATCTAAAACCATGCAAATTAAAAATTCCAAAAACCCTCCATAATGTTAACACACAGGAGGTGAAAAAAACTTTACTGATGTGTAGGTGTGCATGCATACTTGTGACAAAATGTATATTACTGTGGTTGGTTTAATGTTTGTGCAGTCTGATTCATGTCATAACCGTTCTCATGTGACATGCAAGGAAAACAACCATATACAATACATCATCGTGTTCTATGCTATTGGTACACCATGGCAACAAAACATGATTTACATAGCTAACCTTAAAACATATGAACCATATCTATTTAAGCACACATACAAACACACATGACTTTGATGTATGCTTGTACACAATTTCACTGTATTTCTTTTTTTTTTTTAATCCCAAAATTGCCCAATAAATATTATGCAACATTTTAGATGAGTTTGGTCATTAAGGAGAATTAATTGAAACAGAAAAGGAAATCCTCTATCAAGGAAATCAATGAAAACTTAGCGGTTTCTGTTTTTAATTCAAGTTGGAATTATTTGTGCTTTTAAAAATATTTTCCCCTTTCTTTCTCATTTATAGAGAAGTATCCGAAAAGGATGCCAAGGACTATGCTGATTCCATCCATGCGATTTTTGTTGAAACTAGTGCCAAGAATGCTATTAACATCAATGAAATCTTCACTGAGATAAGTAAGGAAGGTCTACCTGCCATATTTGCTCTCTTGAAGGATTGTAATTTTTTTTTTGTTATATATTTGCTGAACTAATTTACAAAATTTGGACTTTTCTCAGCTAAGCCAAGCATAAATTAAAATAAGTGAAACAAACTTTCACTAACATTGGTTTTTGTGCTGCTACACTGGGTCATTGATATGTTTAACATGGTCTCTCTCTATGGATATCACATCCTGTTTTTGCCCAGCAGCATGTGTATTTATCATTTCAGCCTAAGCCTGCTCTTGAAATGTCTACTGAACCTGCCAATTCGCAGCCCTAAAAATGAAATTGAGGAGGACAAAGGTGTGTTTGTGCACCTTATCCACAGGATAAGCCAGAGCATGATGACTACGATGCCGTCTTGCCTACAGCACAGGCATACAGGCCAGCTAGCACTCAAGATAGGAAGCCTGCATGAAGCTGTACTGGGATTAACTTTTTCCTCAGTGTGCACCCTTTAAGGGTTACTCTAAGCTGGATGTGAGTGACACATAGGAGCTTGGGCTTCCCAGTCCACCTACTGTGGAGCCTTTGGTGTCTTACCACCTGCATCCTAACAAAAGGGCCACTTAACTAGCCTTTTCTACCTGGTAAGACTTACCGTCTCCATGTGTCAAAAGATCTACAAGCCAGAAGCTCCGGCAGTCAGGCCACTCAAGCCACTCAATGCAGCCTCATGCTTGACTGCATTCCAAACAGAGTCACCAGAGAAGGAGGAGGCAGTGTATTGTATTGTGGTAACACAGTCCACCCCTATGAAGACAGAAGTAGCTTTGACTCAGCTGAGACGCACAGGTTTACTTCAGTGGAGCTGGCTAAATGAGGCACAGTAACTCTCTTTCACATCTTCTGTTTAATTCCTTGTCAGAAATTAGA
This sequence comes from Megaleporinus macrocephalus, assembly GCA_021613375.1. Classification (NCBI taxonomy): domain Eukaryota; kingdom Metazoa; phylum Chordata; class Actinopteri; order Characiformes; family Anostomidae; genus Megaleporinus; species Megaleporinus macrocephalus. Next base: position 33,274,567 of record CM038704.1, on the reverse strand, counting down.
ATATTTGGCGCTTGAGATTCTATTGCCTTTCATGCCTTGATTTCAAGTAATTTCAACAGTGCCTGTCTCTGTTCTGCACAGAAAACTCATATAAGACATGGTTTCATTTGCTGGCTTTTTTAATGTTGGTCCCTTTTGATTTGCTATGGATGAGAGACTTTAAGCACTGGGCTTTGGTGCTTTATCTGTGTCCCTGTTGCTACCTCTGTCACCGCCCCCGCCGCATCCTCAGTTTTGTAGATTTGGAGACAGTATGCCCTAATTATACACTGCCAACTTTGAATATATTCAGCTTCATGTTAAATTCTTGTTACTTTTTTTTTTCATTAAAGAAACAAATCACAAACGTAGTGGCTATATACGTATGTGATGTAGGCACACAAAGGAAGATGTTTTGTGTACGTATTTAACTATGAACACCCTTCTGTGACATCTTCACTGAAAGTCAAGTTTTACACCAGGACTAGGCCTAATAACTTGAACTCATTTGAGCTTTAGAAGAGCAGGAGCTATAGAACATGTAATTTCTTCTGATATCACTGTTTTACATTCTACATTTGATCTCCTCTTGCTGTTATTCTTCCAGGTCAAAGGATTCCAGTTTTAGACATAGGAGGCAGTTCAGGAGTCCGAGGCTTCAAGCTGCGTCGGGAACCATCTGACACAACCAGAGAACGTGCATGCTGCTGATGCAGTCGTACACAATTAGGCCAAATCTTTTTTTCTATCGTTCTCCTACCTCTCCCTTTTCCTATCACCTAGGAGAACACAATAGAGGACTGTGATGTTACACAGGAATTTCAAAAAGCCCCTCAATCTCAACCTTTTTTTTGATCTGCTTTATCTTGGCACACCCCATGTGCCTGCTTTTCTGTACTTGTCTGTTACGGTGGGAAGGCTTAAAGGGTTGCTGTCCTGGGAGTTATTAACCCTTTTCAACTTACACTAAAGGTTTTATTCCCCATCACTACATGTTGCTGCTCATCCAAACTGACACAGTTACAGCAGTCCCTCCAAGCACTCTGATGACTCTGGGCTTGCGGGGAGTTAGATTTATCTTGCTTAGAAGTTCATCCAAAGCCCATCATTATACACCTATATGTGCCTCTATGAGGCTGTGACTGTGTTATTTCTACACTTTATACTGTCTTCAACAGTCAGATTGTTGACTGTTAACAAAAATTACAAGAGCACTTTTTCTTAAAGAGTAGCTACTAAGAGAAGTATAGAGATAAGAAAACCTTTGGCATCTTGTTTACTTTCCTAAGTTTAGTAGATCCAAATGACTTGTAAGTAGCTTTATTATTAAATAAATTACAAGAATCTTTTCCACAAATTAAATAATGTGGTCTGGCAACACAATGCTAGGTCAAGAGGGACTAAAGAACATTGTATTTATGCAGTTAAGCAAAGAAAACTAAACAAAAACATGGCTTACAGTATAAGTTTTAAAGTCTATGGAAATTTCCATTCTTTTTTATTTCATCAATTTAAAACGTGGAATGTATATGGATATGCACCATGTTCTACCACAAATAAACTTTTTGTGAGCTTGATCTTGAATTGCTCTGTATGCACTTGGTGTTTTATAGGTATTCTGTTTAGAGTTATTAAGGACCTGTGACAGACGAAAGGGTTGTAGACATCTTGTTTCATGGTTTAAGGTTAGACAAGGTTGCCAGAGATTATGCTGTGTCTTCAGTACTTCTGTTATTGATTTCACATCAAGGTGAAATGTAATTTTTTTTCTGGATATTTGACACACTTTTCTGTTACAGTAATCACATTTATTATCCTGTAATTTGTTATTCAAGTTTCTTGCTCCATCCTGCAAAGCCCATCAAAAAAAATAGTAAACTGTTGTCTGTCTTCCCAGAAGTAGACACACAGTTCAAGCCTGTTATAAAGACCTCTTCACACAGGACAGCAGTGGAAGCTCATTATACAGAAAAAGCATGGAACTATAAATCACCCCAACCTCTTTATTTCCTAATTCTAGCTTATCTTTATTTTATGTGGGATGAAGGATTTACTTGTTTACTTATAGACAATCATCACTATTGTTATTTGTCACAATGTCCTTGTGCTCCTATATAATTTAGGTTCTGTCTGAATATGGAAATCATTTTAACCTGTGATTATGCTTAATATTAAAAATCCATACCCAACTTGGAAAAACAGTCCAGATAGTGAATTTTAAAGTTCAAATTTTGCTCTAAATTATAAATGAATAAATTAATTGTAGAAAGTAAGGCTTCCAGCAGTCTAATAATGTTGGCAGTTAGGAAGTGACATATATTTCAACTTGCACATGCTTTTAAAAGCCAGCCAGTTGCCATAATTTTATGTTTATTGTTTCCCAGCCATTTTACTGTACTACAAAATATATATGGTGGAGCTAAACCTTTTAGCACTAAAAAGTACTAACAAACATCATTGTGTTTTTTCAACTTTGTGCATTACATTATTGAAATATCATGAACGTAAACAATTAGAGAAAAGCATCTAAAACAGAAACATATATCCCATTTCCATTAGTTTAATAGATAATCTTCACCTTGAAAAAGAAACTATGTGTATAGATGGATACCGTACCATCATGACAAACTGACCCACTAATGAGCACATTTTATTCCGTCTTTCTATTGGTGTTATTAACAGTATGTGCCTTCAGGTATGTCTTGTTTTTATTTCCGTTTTTTTTTCTTAATTATTAATTAGTGTTTATACCTACATGTGGCCTTTTTTAAAGCCATATAAATTTAGTGCAAATAGGTGGCGCACATATGGAATGTGATAATTGTTGCAGAACAGAATTTTCAAGTATTTGGCCAATACAAGACTAAAGACATTTAAAAAACACTATATATAATTTAAGCAGTACAGAAACTCTGTTTTCCAACAGTTAGATTTAGATATAATTATAGTCAAAAGCCCAACCTCAGAAAAATCTACATGTATTTTGTTATTTGCAGATTTTTACTGCTTTAATAAATAAAATGCAATATTTTGGTACTGTGCTCTTTGTGTTTATTATGTATATATAAAATGTAGGTAATTTCCATTTAAATTAGTACCACATAATTTGTGATTGCACTCAGCTAGGATGAATTATTTTGTCTTTTTGTGCCATATAAAAAGCTGTCCTATTATTAAACACAGATCTAAAATGTCCATTGTACATGTATTGTCTCTCTCTGTCTCTCTCTGTTGTAAAGTTTGTTTCTTCATTTGGTAGTCAGAAGTGTACAATTAATTAATTTAATGTTCTGGAAAGTACCAACAATCTTGGGCTGGTCCTAAGAATGTGTTGAGAAATTCTTAGGAGCATTATTTTTGCCATGTATTTTCATGGGTCATGTTGGTTGTATGACTTAATTTAATCGTTGTGTTTTACTTATGTTTAACTTGTATTGCCATATTTACAAACACACTAATTTAACCCATCCAATTAATCACTTATTGTATTGTTCAAGCTGTTTAATTTTTATGATTTATTTCCTATTTTTTTTTTATCATGATTGTAAACAAAGTGGCGTTCAAATCACAAAAGGCATTGTTGAATTGTTAAATAATAAAACATGGCTCAAAACCACTATTTTGTGTGTGGTGTTCTCATCTCAAAGTAGTATAATAGATATCAGATTACATTTCCTCTCTCTATACTGATGTTACCCACAATGCCAAGAAGAAAAAATTCATCCAGAAACAGCAGGCTTTGTGATCGAGAAGGATAAAGTAACAGTGGTGTCAGTGCGTTTCTGCAAAGCAGTTGCTGTAGCTTCTAAATTGATATATATAAACATGACACTTGTGGAATGCAGGACTGTTTGGCAGTGCTCTCTGGCCTTACCTTTTAATGATGGGAATTAAAATTTACATTTAAAGCCTATATATATATATATATATATATATATATATATATATATATATATATATATATATATATATATATATATATGTATGTATGTATATATATGTATGTATATATATATGTATGTATGTATATATATATATATGTATGTATATATATATATATGTATATGTATATATATATATGTATGTATATATATATATATATATATATATATATATATATATATATATCTCAGCATATATGTTTCAAGCATATTCATCCACAATCGGGCCTGCATCTACAATAAGACAAAAAGTGGCATTCTGGGCAAAAAAAAAAAGAAGGGCATTTACTATTTTATATGGTATTTATGTTTTTGTTCGGAAATGTTTTTTTCACTACAATACCCAGCACAATACCCAGATAAAGGTTGTTGTTCCAGGGGTTCGTGGACACAGGGAATTGTGGCAACACTAATGCTGGTGCTGTCGTTCCACTGCTTGCATGCGGTCACTCAGGTTTGTGGATGATGGAGCGGTGGCATGCCAGTGTTTCAGGGTGCCCCCATTGTTGTGTTGTGCTCTCTTTTGTAATGATTATTTGAAGACAGTTACTGTAGTTATATGACTGTTAAAATATGTTTGGCATAAAAAGCATTGCTATCTGCTTTTCCGTCTGCCTGCATGCCGGTATTTTTAAATGGTTCCTCCTACCTTTACATCATTAGATACATAATTAAATAAAAGTTTTTTTCTAGTCTTTAAACTGTAAAACCTCACTATAGAAACTAGAATACAAGAAAATACACTTAGAAGAGACTTAACTACATTTTGTATTTGGCAGTAGTGATTCTTTAAAATCCTTGGTGTCATTTACACTGACTTCTCCATTTATTATTTACACCTAGCTTCAGTCATTGTTTTTATGAGGTGCACCTACAAGTATAAGAGCACTCTGTAGTCATACAGTTATTATTGTGTTGTATTTTACATATGTTTAACTTATACTTGACCTCCATCTTTCATTTGAAATTTCCCATTTCACCTTAAATATTTGCACAGTTTACAGCAGAAAAGGAGCTAAATATGCAATATTATAAACCAATCTGAATATGTTATGATATAATAATATACCGAAAAAGGTTTCTATTAGAATGTGACTGCAGCATCATTTAAGGTGGAACGGGACTAAGCTGGCTAATAAGAAAGCTGACTTCAGTATTTCAGAGATTTCTTCCATTTAAATTATTTGCACATCATTGCATAAATTTTGCACAACATTTGTGGAAACAGTGTCTATATAATTGCAATTTTACAGAAGGGGGAAAACCCTATTTTCTTTTATTATGAGTCAATAGAACCAAAAATAATTTATTTTATTATTTTGAAGCATTTCTATTTGTCCATTCATTATGAAATGTTCACACATGCTTCTGTGTTCAAATTGTGTATAAAAATAAAAATTGAGGAAATATATTTTTTGTACAGCCATAACATATAAGACCATCTGGATAAGCCTAAAGACTATAAAAATTATGTCATGTAAATGGATAAAAATAGATTCTTATGGCTTATATGAAAAATGCCATATATAACCTGTGCGTTTCATCCTAAGAACTTTTGTGTTTCGCCATTGTACAAACACAGCATGTCATTTTTTGTGTAAGCTATCAATTCTGTACTGTATTAAAAAATCTACAGGAGAATGTTAGAACATACATATGTAAACTGAACCTCAATAGAAGATGTGTCCTGCAGAAAGATGACATTAAAAATACCTAAAAGGAATGACTGAAGAAAAAGAAATGCCATATTTTGAAACCCTAACCCTAACCCTAACCCTAACCCTAACCCTAACCCTCAGATGTGGTGCACATGCATGAAAGCTCATTAGCATAACAGAGCTTGTCTGCAAGGACAAATGGCCAGTGAATGTGCAGGACAGATCATCAGATAGAGGAGCCGTTTGGTTATTGTCATTGCTGCTTGAGGGGGTCACACCAGTTCCTAGAAAACAGAGGTTCAAATACTTTTGACAACAAAAACATTAAAATGTGGGTTCAATTTGTCCACTAAATGCATGAAAACCTATATCACTGTGTTGTTCTACTGGCTGCTCTTTATTCATTTGATTTGATTTAAATAAGAATCTGAACCTGTTTTAGGCCACATTTATTTAAAAATTCACATAATGCTTCCCCAGAGAAAAAAAAACTGTGTACATATTAGTGCACAATTTGTATGCATGTGCGTTTTTTTATCCATTTAAATCAAAATGCATATTAGCTTGCCATAAGATTTGATTACCTGATCCGTGTGCCTGCATCAGCCTAAGATAAATGACACGCTTATACACTGGGGTTTAAATGTCCGAGGCGAAGATATCCCATATAACATTCTCCACTGGGGTATCATATCAGCCGCCGCTGAGTGGCTAATGCAGGCAGCGTGACGTCACGTTGAGCCTCTCTATCAGTCCCTTTCCTGCTGCATCACAACAGTCTTTCGTGGCTCGGATAGCACCGTATCACGTTTTAGTTTTTTTTGTAATATTTGCGAAATATCCTCCATCGCCTTATCATCTGACTGACAGAATAAAAAATAACAGTGTTTCCACTGACTGTCTGCGAGGGCCGGTTTGTGTATCAAAGTAACGACGTCCGAATCGCTGGGATATGGCCAGGCCAGAGCAGGTCCTGCTTCTAGAACCTCAACACGAACTGAAATTCCGAGGTAAGCGAAACAGCCAAGGAAAGGGGGGGCTGTGCTTACACTTTTCAGCACACAGATATTGGTGTGCCTACAAATGTGTGAGGGGATGGGGCATTTTTATGGTGGTGTCTATGAGATGGCGTTCATGATAGGCCTCAGTTTCTGCAACGTTAATAGATGTGGGACACAGCAAATGCCGCCTTTTTAGTTAGCTTGCTTGCGAGCTTGCTAAAATGACATCAAATGCCCTTTACTTCGAAGAATGTAATAGCCATCCAGCTAAGCAGTGGTGGCTAGCTTTCGCAGCAACACAGCTAGACAGCTAACGTTAGCTAGTTTGGCTATGTATATCTATAGCGGTGCGAAGCAGCGTTAGCTAGAAGGCCCCTGCGTTAACTGTAATCTATTTTAATAGATCTTATAAAATGCACGGGCTAAAGTATGCTAGCGCTATCCGGTATACCCTTAAAGTAGCTTTAATTAGGTCATTTGTTTTAGCAGGTTGTATATTACGTTTAGTTGCACAATATAAATGCGCTCGTCAAGTTATCTACTTACTTGCCAGTTACCAGGGAGGTGATGAGGAACTAACTTGCAGCTAAAGCATGATCAGCCATCACCTCACTGCTTCTCAATACTTATGCACAGGAGCTGTGTTACCTGATAATTTATGATACTTTTATGTAGCTACTAATACTGTCATAATGTTAATAATCCGACAAAAAATAACGGCACTTTTGCCCAAAGTTAGTAGGGCCGTGGTCGTTCCCCCCACCGCATCTTCTTGCCACGCCTAACTCGGTTGCGAATTGACATGACTGCGATATTACAGTAAATGTGCACTGAGTGCAGGCAGTACAACAATACCAGCGAGAAAATCTGGAATAAAACTCGGGAATGCACATTAAAAGAGTCTTAAACAACAACAACAAATGTTCTTGGCACCGTCTCTTGTTGATAAAGTAAGCTATTCGATTACCTTGCATTGCATTACTTTTTACTACGTCCTACATGAAGAATAAATAAAGATGTACCATTCCTTGTTGTACGTTGCCTTGTTTGTACATTTTAGTTATTTTTGCATTATGGTGTTTAAGTGTACTTGGATTAGTTTAAGGCTGACATGGAATTTAATTGTTATGGATTTAATTTGGTTGGCAGTTCAGCCATCACAACTGAGGTAAGCATTGGTATTTTATGGAATCTAAAGACATATGCTGGATTTAGATGCTAAACCTTTTACCCACATTGTACTAATGGAAATTCACATGAACTTCACATGCTGTTATTGCACAGTTCAGTACAGTATGTCTGGTTCTGATTGATTCGAAAGGAAGGTAATCTAATTGTGGTTAAAGAGAAACTTTGTGGCCATCAAGAGTTAAACGTTGAAAATATGTGATCATTTTTGCAAATTTTGCCAAACCAGTTGTTGTGCCATAATTAACCATTACATTATCTCTTGTAATTCCCCATAGAAGTACTGGACAGAAAGCTGTCAGTAATCATTTACCACACCTTTACAGTTCTCAGGTCTGATGAGCGGATGTTTTTGTCATGTTTATATCAATATTTTCATGCAAGCTTTACTGGATGTTTAATGTCATACCCAAATTTTTAATATTTTAACAGTGTTCATTAAGACTTTTTAATCTACATACTACAATCATGATCTTGGTTTATTTGAAAAGTAGCGCTTAATTTTAACCGACAAAATAAAAAAAATGTCGCTGACAGAACACCAAAGGCCAGAATGAAGGAAGTCCATTGTGTCCATTGAGTGTTAACACTATTTTGTGTCAAAGTGATTATATATATATATATATATATATATATATATATATATATATATATATATATATATATATATATATATATATATATATACATACATACATACATACATACATGCAGGGGTTGGACAATGAAACTGAAACACCTGGTTTTAGACCACAATCATTTATTAGTGTGGTGTAGGGCCTCCTTTTGCGGCCAATACAGCGCCAATTCATCTTGGGAATGACATGTCCTGCACAGTGGTCAGAGAGATTTTAAGCCATTCTTTTTGCAGAATAGTGGCCAGGTCACTACGTGTTGCTAGTGGAGGAAAACGTTTCCTGACTCGCTCCTCCAAAACACCCCAAAGATGCTCAATAATATTTAGATCTGGTGACTGTGCAGGCCATGGGAGATGTTCAACTTCACTTTCATGTTCATTAAACCAATTTTTCACCAGTCTTGCTGTGTGTATTGGTGCATTGTCATCCTGATACACGGCACCGCCTTCAGGACACAATGTTTGAACCATTGGATGCACATGGTCCTCCAGAATGGTTCAATAGTCCTTGGCAGTGACGCACCCATCACTGATCCACCGCCATGCTTCTCTCTGGGCATGCAACAGTTTGGGTGGTACGCTTCTTTGGGGCATCTCCACACCGTAACTCTCCCGGATGTGGGCAAAACAGTAAAAGTGGACTCATCAGAAAACACATGTGAATACATGTTTCACATTGTCCGTAGTCCAACATTTGCGCTCCTTGCACCATTGAAATCTGGCGTTTGGCATTGGCACGAGTAGCAGCCCGGCCGTGTACATTGACCCTGTGGAGCTCCTGACAGGCTGTTCTGGTGGATACAGGAGAGCAGAGGTGCACGTTTAATTCTGCAGTGATTTGGGCAGCCGTGGTTTTATGTTTTTTAAAACAATCCGGGTTAGCACCCGAACATCCCTTTCAGAAAGCTTCCTCTTGCGTCCACAGTTAATCCTGTTGGATGTGGTTTGTCCTTCATGGTGGTATGCTGACATTACCCTGGATACCGTGGCTCTTGATATATCACAAAGACTTGGTGTCTTGGTCACAGATGCAGCAGCAAGACCTGCACCAACAATTTGTCCTCTTTTAAACTCCGGTATGTCACCCATAATGTTGTGTGCATTGCAATATTTTGAGCAAAACTGTGCTCTTTAGCCATAAAACCTCCCACACTAAAATTACAGGTGTTTCAGTTTCATTGTCCAACATGTGTATGTGTATGTATGTGTGTGTATGATATTATATATATATATATATATATATATATATATATATATATATATATATATATATATATATATATATATATATATATATATACACATATATGTGTATATATATATGTGTGTGTGTATATATATATATATATATATATATATAATAAATGCAAGATCTTTGTTTGATCCTTTGTCTAAGCATGCTCTGCCTGAGTAGCCATTCACTGTAATGCAACAGGAATGCAGTCGTCCTCTATAGTGATGGTTGGGTAAATTCATTCAACTCTAAAGCTCATGAATTAGCTCAGCCTAGCTGACACCTTTCACATTTTAGTGCAGTGTATATTTGAGTAGATTTTATCATTTGACATACATATGGAAATTCATATAACAGAAAATACGTCTATGCTCAAACATGACATACTTTACCTGTAGGGATGGAATAACCAAGAGGCTAATGGTTAATATGGGTTTAACCACCAATAATCCAGCAAACTCACGTGAAATTGGTTCAGTCCTATAGCTTTATGGCCAAACACTATATACAACATACTTATAACTAGGCCGTAATCATACTGCAATCTCACAGACCTGAGTTTTTTCAGACAAAAAAAAAACAATTAACAAAAAACAAGACCAACATTTAAAAAGTACAATAGGCACCATGAGCATCTGCAAGACAGGATTAACTTATGCAACTTTGACAAGAGTAGAAAAGCTCTTATTATTCCTACTAATGTAGTGCCTGTGCGCTCCCTGAAATGGCTGTGTCTATTAGTCACACCTTTTAAATGCCATCTGGTTGCTGCTTTCAAGCATTTAAGTGTGCGTTTGAGTTCATTCATTGTATTTAGTAAATGATGTTTTACTCTGAGTCTTTGCTATATGGAAATGGTTGTGTGACTATAAGATTGCTAATTTGATCCCCTTAACTGAAGGGGTTACACACACACACACACACACACACACTAGGGGGCATTGAACACACGTCTGTGTGTGTTCACTAATGTGTGTGTATGTGGGTGTTTCACTGCAAAAATTGGTTTAAAGAGGTCCAATTCCTCTGTGTGCAAGCAAAAATGTGTGGTATATCGTTGCTGTCCAATGAAAAACGTATCTCCACTTTTGTCGATTTCTATTTTTCTACATCAATTAAATATAAATTAAAACAGCAATTGCCATTTACATTGTGGGAAAATTCCATGATGAATAGACCAATAGAAATGCTTCAAAATAGCTTGGAAAAAATCTGGTTCCATTGACTTGCACTGAAAGTGAGGACTGTTTTTGTTTTTGCCTGTAAAGTTGCCAGTACATGGAGATACTTGTTTTTAATTGGACAGCAAGAATATGGTGTATAAATTATGTATACAAAATGTTAAAAAAGCTGCCATGTACCTGTGTGCACAAACTGGCTACATATTGTTATTGTTTATTTGTCTCTCACCAAATTAAATATTTCCATCCCTATCTACCTATTTTTGGTTCCCCTGTCACAGCTCACCTTTGGTTGCTTTATTGCTGCATTATAGCATCTTGTTTAACGTGTAGCTGTGCATTTTGCATCGCTTAGCATATTGAGTACCGGCATGAGTATCTGACCATTAACGTTCAGTAGTTCAAACTATATGTCCTTTTCCACTGAAGTGAATTGGCTTCTTAGTCAGGCAGATTTTACTCACAATTTATGTGAGCGCAGCTTTAAGTTACATTTAAATCTTTTAAAATAACAAGAATAAACATCTGTTACTCTTACATGCTAGTGAGATATGGGTAAACAGGTCTACCAAATCATCTTGCTAACTCACTGCTAAGCCCTATTGTCATTTTGTAACTCTCGCTTTGTATGACAAGCCACTTATCCCAGCATTTTATCTTATGGAAACTAGTTTTAGTGTTTAGTGGTTAGTGGTTTGATTTTTGGTTTAGTGTGCTAACTTAACACTGCCCATGCCTTGAGAAATGGCAAAGTATGGTAGTGGCATTACCATGCAGGGCGACTCAATTAATTCATTAAAATTAATCAGAATTAATTTAAAGGTGGAAAATTTTGTAAGTATGTAAGTTGATCTTGTCTCAGTGTGCTTGCAGTGTCTAAATCATTTTGACCTCTCATTATTAATGAATCAGATGTAGAGCTGTGCTAATACTGGAATTTGCATATATAATTAAATACTGTATACTTAGAAATGAAAAAAAAATCAGTAATTTTATACTATTTCCCTGCCTCACTGCTTTACTGTTACATGTGTTGCTTACATGACTAGTAGCAATAATAATGGTTATTAATAATGATGCCTATTAACATTTCAGATTTGCTCGGTTTTTAAACAGTGCGTTTTGAAGTATGTTACTGTTCCCCCCTGCTTGCTCTTTTTACTGTATCTGTTGTATTTGAGCCTCTGTACTGGGTGAGTTTTGCTTATTGCTCTAGTCAGATGGAGCATGGTGTAGGGCAGCAGGACAAGCTCTGTTTGTTCATTTTTGATTTATTGTAGCATATTGTAGCATGTAGGTATTTTCCATTCAGTTATTTGAATACAATTGCCATCATACTGTAAACACCATATTTAAACAGCAAATGTGGTTTAGAATGTTTCTGTTTTCATTTTTTATGCTTGCAACATGAATATTCAAAGCAGATTATGCTAAATTCAAGCAGGAACTAAAAATGTCCCTGTTTTGTCAAATTACTTTTGCTCCCTTAAATGGAGAGTAGAGAGTTGATCCACCAATACACCATATTGTAGCTAATAGGGATTTTATGGGCAAACAAAAACAGAAATATTTCACCTGATCATTAAGGTTCAGTTTGAATCCAGGTAACACAGTGACCAAAAAAATAACTAAGTATTGATGTGTCGTTGCCAACATTTTTGCAAAGGCTTGTTTCTTATCTATTTTGGTGGAAAAGTAGAGATCGACAGATTTGGGTTTTTCTATAGCCGATGCAGGTGTTTAGAGCTCAGGGCTGTTTCTTAAGGGCAGATATCTAAAAGTTTTTTGCTTTATTTGCTGCTAAAATGTGACACTATTAGCAACAAGAAATTGATGCACTACATTTCTGAACTTAACATCATTTATTGAACACTGACTTAACTAGATAAAAACACATACATCTCTTCATACTAGTAACAAACGAGTTAAGAAGTGCACTAAAAAATACTTCCACACAGCCGACATGTTTGCTGCAGTTACAGAGAGAGCCTGAGGTCCTTTACATGCAGCAGCAGCATGTGCTGCCATCGCATGGGGCTGCCCGCAGACGTGCCTGACTTTAAATAGGAGCTGACAAACACTAATATTGGCCGATGCCAATATATTAAAAAATTGGCAAATATCTGCCCGATATATTGGCCGATCTCTAGTACAAAGATACAATGTAACACAGTTGCTTCTGTTGTTTTTATGTCTGCCCTCCACAAGACCAACGTTTTGAATAACACTTTTATACTTTGAATAATTGAATTTGCCTAAATGCCATTGAATCTATTTTCTTCGATTTTAGGTCCATTTACGGATGTGGTGACTACAACCTTAAAGCTTGCTAACCCTACAGACAGAAATGTGTGTTTTAAAGTGAAGACGACTGCTCCTCGCCGTTATTGTGTCCGACCAAACAGCGGAGTGATTGATGCTGGAACCTCAATTAACGTATCGGGTAAATACATCAACTTGACTTAATACTTTAATAAAGTCATGTAACTTAACAAGCACACCAGTTAAGTGAATGTCTATGTGTTTATCTATCTATGTAATTGTCTATATGTCTGTCTATCTGTGCAATTGTCTGTATGTCTGTGTGTTTAAGAAAAAAGCTAAGAGCAATTTAAAAAGCTCAACACAGTTAATAAAACAAGTGGTTTCTACAAATTCTATATTCCAAATTCCAAAGACTAAATGGCACTTTTAATAACTATTGCAGTCTCAGAATTAATGAACCCCATCATGAGAAGCTTCTTTAACAACTCTTTTAAGCATCTTTTAACAACTACCTTATGTTTTACCTCTTTTTACTCTGCATGCTGCTTAATTGGAACAGAAACATTTAAAAAATAGTTCTGGTAGGATCAAGTTAGTAATGTCTGTACATTGTTCTTCTGTTAGATATGTTAATCATGCACCTGCCAGCATCAGCACCTTTGCTTGTGTCCCCGTCTGCAACATCCAAACATGGATGTTATACTATGACTTTACATGTTGATGCAGCACAGCCTAGTCTGGCTTTTTTACGATCAGGTATATGGACAAAATAGCCAGTTTTACTCACTTTGTTTTACCGGTTATGGGCCAGATAACTTGACTGTAGGAGAAACACTAGGGATAGTTAACAAAACCAAAACCTTATCTTCTATATTTCAATGAATGGGCTACTGCTGCTGTAGTCATCTGGCTTTCTGACAATAATGATTGCTTTAAAACTTTTAATTGTCACTGTATGACAAAAAACAAGCTTTGCTTAAGTAAAACCAGGGGACTCCTAGATAGCTTCTCGTACTGCAAATAATGCTGTAGTAACACTCTTATCTCAATCTCTTGTATGTTCTACACAGTTCTTCTCTGTAGCACAGACTTAAGTGATTGGTTGAACCTTTTTGTGCACCTTGTGACTCAATCTACCAAAACTTTTTCAAATGGTTCCCCTAATACTGGTATGAAACAGGTGGCACTGGTGGTACCCTTTTTTGGTTTATCCATACACTGACATATATAGCAAGGCCTGCACAATTTTACTATATCTTTCCTGACCAGGCCAAACGAAATATTTGAGAATGCAAGCATAAGTCTTTGTCCCCTTATGGATATAGGCTAGCTTATCTCTAGCACAAGGCAATTTACGCATTAGATTACTCATCATCTAAATAATATCCTATTTGCTTGTCTATCACAGACCCACTAAATATAGTCTCATTGTTTCATTTGCCTTAGTGTCAACTTCTTTGGTATTGTAAAATAAACACAATGAATTACCCAAGATACCCTCTGATGGCTGATTTGTATTATGATTATGATTGCCGTTCATATCTGCATGTTGGTGCCAAAGAATTGGAAATGATATTACTTCTCAAATAAAACACATTCTTTAACTCATATTATGACTTATCACTGACTTTCACATTCAGCTCCAGCTCTTGCAGATGCACCTCCCTCTGCACATAGTTACATTTTCCAGTTGGTAACTTCTTCTTCTCCTGCTTATCTATCTCAACTTTTAAACAATTGTAACTATCTACTCTGATGTCAGTCCTTCTGGATGGTCATCCAAGTAGTACTGCATCCACTAATGGGAAGGCATACATCCATCCTGGATGGTCATCCATACATATATATGTATGTTAAAAGAGTTCAGTCAAATTCACATCAGATTTGTGTGTTGGCAGTCTAGTAGATTTTTAATGACTTTTCTTGTTGGTAGAGAACTGTTGTTGATAGCTGAATATAGCGTCATTCCATCTTTTTATTCCACTGTTGAATTACTGGACGTCTTAAGTTCCCTAGAGCAGGCGTTCCAAACGTTTTAACAGCATGGGCCAAGCCACAGTCCACAAGTGATTGTACGAGAGCTGGGAAATGGTGGGACAGGTGGCTTGTAGTGAGGCTGCAATGTGATGGGCCAGTCCCCTGGTTTCATTGTGTGCCCTTCCACCCTTAGATAATACAATATTGTACATTTTGTGAGGGCTGTTTCATAGCAATATATAGAGAATATGAGTGGACTATAAAGCCCTCTAAAAGCAAGTAAGCATTGATACAGGATAGGAATAGGAATGTGCTCCACAGCTTCATATAGAATGACTCTTCAGCATGGGAAGGCATCAGTTTATGAAAGGCAGCTTGAAACTGGTTTGCAGCTTTATAAAGTTTATGTTGGAGACAAAAATACAATGCAAGCAAATTTCTGGTTTTGTTGATTAAGGGATAATAAGTTAATACATTCCCTACAAGCACCAGAAGAAATTTTGCATTTGTCTTATTTATTGAGTTTAATATATTGGGGCAAAATTATAAAGCGTGTGCCATATCTTTATTGCAGGCCACAGCTCTGTTTTTTGTAGCGTAATTTGATGCTCAAACTTTTAATAATGTGTAATATAGGCTCTAGAACTGGAGCTGTGAAACACTAGTCTAAGTGGTTCTTAATTTTAAATCATGAATCAATCTAGAACTGGTTCCTTAAAAATTTCAGCAGCTGTCTGTGACCATGTTCGTAGGATTGTTTTGTGAATAGCATTGCAGAAAGTTGTGACTGATGAAGCAGAACATTACTTATGTCAGTGGTGTCTTGTGTCATTAAGCAATAAAGCCTTAATAATGCAAAAAAAGACTTACTGTTGTAACTCACTGGAGGACTTGGCTGTGTCCTATATGAGCTCTGATAATCACATCTTAAGAGTTTTTCCTGGCTTTGAAAATCAAAGGTCATTTGTTTGAATTGAAGTTTAGCAGCAGTTTTTAGTAATCACACACACAGTCGGCATTAGCGAGTGGAAGAACAAGGCTGTAGGGAGAAACAAATATTACTGCAAAATTAACACCACTTAACTGACAGTCACATAAATAATGATCAGTGTAAATCAGTAAAAAAAATTACCTTAAATAACACAGTGGCTGATAAATAAACATGTTGGTTTTAGGTAAAATGCAGTGTCATCATGGTTAAAAAAATAAATGGGTTATTTCATTCCTATAACACTTTCTTTGTAATTTCAAATTGGTGTTACTAAAATAAGAAATATTTCCCATCATAAATGTGTATATTGTAAATGTGGCATGTTCTGTTTAATTATCAGTAAAAGGAAGTTACACATTTAGTGGCAAAAAGGTTCTGTTTGTGTTTTCATTTGTTTCTTTTTTGTATGTGTTTGCAGTAATGCTGCAGCCATTTGACTATGACCCCAACGAGAAGAGCAAACACAAATTCATGGTGCAGTCTTTAATTGCTCCACCTGATATGACTGACATGGAGGGAGTGGTGAGTAATGATCCAGAAACAGTCTGATGTTATGATCTAAAAATGGTTAAAAATGGTGTTGTACTGATATCAATAACTTTTTGGTGTAAATACTGGCTTTTAAATGCAGTGTCTGTGATGGGGATACTGATGGCCGATGGGGAGGGGGGTACTGATGACAGCCTTGAGCAATCTTTGAGCACACATGCTAGTAGACAGAATGTAACAACACGTCAGCGGTGTGCATTAAAGTGGGACGACAGTTGTAATGGGACCAGCTGCAGTTTCCTTGTAAGGTATTCATTTCATTGATATGTCGCACTTAACAATGTACAAGCAGTATAAAACACACTCAAATTCAGCTGTATAAATCACATTTATTGTTAGCATGAGTGAAAAGGATGCTTAAATTGGATGTAAAGAAACATTCAGCATTGTTTGTTATGAACAAAAGATGCTACTGCATGCATATATGCAATTACACATGTAGATTTATTGATCTAAAGCAAATCTAAAAATGCTTGCAGTTACAAGCTACAGCTATTGATGCAAAAGAATATACCAGCACTGCTACACCGCTAGCTCAGGCTCTGTCAACACTTTTAGCCTTTAACTTGGGTGCGGAAATGAAAAGCAAGATGTTCTATGCCATTCACACCATGCAGAAGTAGTAATGTTAAACAGGCTTAGCTGCAGAGATAAACATATGAAAACATTTATATTAGCTACTAAGGTAAACCGAATGGCCAAATTTATGAATTTATGAACAAATGATTACATTCATGTTAATTTTGTTATTAGAAGGATGAGTCAAGCTTCAATTAACAATTTATTTCAATTTATTAACTCTTAGTAAACAGATTCTAAAATAAATAGAAATATTACGTCACTGCTCTCATACTTCTGTGCAACAACAAATAAACAAACATGGCGACATCTCCTCCCAGATACACTGGGGATACCTTGGTGATGTAACATCAAATAGATGTTTAAAATTTCAGACTAGTTCAGACTAGTTTGCACAACCTCACTTCAGAAAATTCCTCTTTTAACTTTAGTTTTTTGCCAGAATTTTTACTTCATTTTGTCCACATGGTGGCAGTGGTCCTGTTTCACTTAAAGGCATTAGCTACACTGCCCCAAAGATTTCTGTGTGATACTGCTCCGTTTAGTCTGTATTCATAAGCTGTCAGAGAACGTGCACAAATGCACAAGAAATTAATGCAGAATAGGGGGCTACAGCTGTATTAAAATTTTACTTTGAGCATAAATAAACCGTAAGGCCGCAAACACTTTAAATTCAGTTATATAAAATTATTGAAAAAAAATACAGACTATTGCTAAATGATTGTGACAAAAGCAACACTTTACACACTGCATGACCGTCACAACATCACTGTCAAAAATTTAAAAGAATTGGCTGAAACAACTTAATAATTTAACAACCCAACTCAGCACATAAAGATCAGTAGACAGCAAAACTGGAACCTTGAGACAAATTTGTATGAAAGCCATACATACAGAGAGCCTGGCTCTAGCAGTCTGAGGGCAGATTTAGAAAATGTATATTTATTTTAGTTGCTCCACAAATTATTTTTTGGCAGTCATCGCATTCAGGCAGCAGTAAAACAGTGGAAAGCACAGAGCTGAGATGTAAAGCCTTTTAACTTTGTTGCATTGTTGTTTGGCACTGGTTTCTTGCCGTTCCTTGCAACTTGATTCAGGTTCACTTGTTTAGCTATTAAATATACATCAGCATGAGTTACAGGCTTCAGTCATTCATTATTCCACTTTTGAACACTGTGAGAGAACGAATATGTTTGTACCTTATAGTGGTCTTTAAAAAGTGCTGACATGCATCCGTCCTCGACTCAAACCTCTTTCATGAAGTCAAACAGGAGGTTGGGAGTAAGTACAGGACAAATGTTACAAAAAGACAAAAGAAATTACTCTTCCAGTGTTAAGCTTTGCGCAGACAGAGTTCCCTTTTGTTACGATCAAGGTAGTGTTACTTGTAATACTTCTTTGATTTCTTATTTTTTTGACCGTTAATGGATGTTTGATCACATGTCTCTGACAAGGGCAAAAAACAGTTTTATTTTGTTGCTTTTGTCACCGTTTCGTTTATTCACCCTTCACTTTAGCCCTTTGACACTGCTCAGTTTGTAAACTTACTGCTCAGCGACATGTAAACTTAATTTATATATTTATGTTTTTATTTGTTTTAGCTATATTATAATAGCGCAGCTACCCTGCCTAATCAAAGTGGCTTCTCAGCCCACAAAATGTGGTTGGGCCACTGGGGAATTGGCAGTGTCTTCCCATGTCACTCAGGTTTGTTTGATTGAATGAATGTTGTTAAATCTTAACTAATTGTAAAGAACGCAATTTATTGACAACACTGTTTATTGACTTTTCTGGATGCTCTTTTTATACACAATTTTTTGCCTTTTTAAAATGTTTTATTCATATCTAACAATGTTACTAGTATTTAATTGCTCCTGTTCAAACTTTTGTTTTTAAACGTGTTGCAGATATCAATTTCAAAATGTTGTATTTACAAAAACCAATGACTTTGATATGGTAAAACATTACATATCTTGTGTTTTTACTGTTTTTTTTAAACACAGATTACAGTGGCTATATAAATCAATGTGGTCGGTTTTTATTAGAATGTTTGTATATAAGATGCAGTTACTGTAGTAAGATAACATTTGGTTTTTTAAAATATAAATCTGCAGAAATGTTGCATCTTGAGTATGTCAGCTTTTACCTTTAGATGAAACATAGGAAGTTTCTATAGCATATCCCCAGGACTATTACTAACCAACAAGCAAGGTCACAAAATCTCATGGTCAGATCAAAAGTGTTTTTCACTACTTCTGTGTGTGTGTTTTTTTCCTTCTCAATGTCTTCCTGTTCAGTGGAAAGAGGCCAAACCAGAAGAACTGATGGACTCCAAGCTCCGGTGTGTCTTCGAGATGCCAGTTGAGAATGAGAAAACGGTAATTTCTTAATAAAAAAAAATACAGTTTAAATAAATGGAAATTTCAAGGCCTAGATTCAAGATCTTATTGTTTAACATCTTGACGCAGTGCATCAAAATTTTCTTTTACCTGCTTTAACGCATTTCTGTGCTATTCCTGTGTAACTTTTCAAATGTATTATCAGAACATAATATTTATACACATTTTGATTTGAACTTATCACACTCTTTGTGAAGTTAAGAAACAATTGCTGTTTTAGGAGGGTGCTATTTGTATCCTATGGGTGAGGTCAGATTATAGCACGTAGCATGGTATTTTCAAAGGCAATATCAGTTTCAGGTGTTTGCGTTAGCCCATTGTATGACATTCATTAGAGTGAACTGTCCTGGACAGTATGCGTAAAATTCTTTAAACACACTTAAGTCTATGGCAAAAGATTGCTGTTTTTATAAAATGTTGTGATGATGGTACTAATGCACATCAGCAATTGTCAAATTGTGATATGTATTTTAAATTAAACTTGTTCTTATTAGTTGACTGTGTGTGTGATTGTGTAAATATGAATGTGTTTCAACAGCATGAAATAGACAGCAATAAGATGATGTCCTCTAGTGTTTTGAAATCTGAATCATCTACATTGTCCATGAAGTCAATGGTATCCAGTCTGGATGACGGAGAGGTGAAAAAGATTATGGAGGAATGTAAGAGACTTCAAATGGAGGTGCAACGACTACGGGAAGAAAACAAACAGATTAGGGTGAGTTTTTTTGGGGTTTTTTTAAAAGGCATTTGTCCACTGCACAAAGTACCGGAACCTTTGGCAGAAGGAAACTGTAATGATCATTTACTGTAATGAGCATTTACGTTCAGGCACTACTGCTTTGATATATTTCTTACAATATTTCCACAGCAGGAGGATGACGGTCTGCGAATGAGGAAGAGTCCAGCGATGGCAGCTCAGCAGTTCACATCTTCAACAGTTACAGTGAAGGAGGAAGGCTTGAGCATCAGGGTGATTGCTCTCATTGTACTGTTCTTTGTCATTGGTGTCATCGTTGGCAAGTTGCTCTTGTAAACTTTAAGAAAGGAGCAGCAAAAGCATGCATTGTGGATAAAACAAACAAAAAGTAACGGATGCAGAATTGATTTAATTGAAATGGCATATCATTTAAAAAAAAATAATGACATCATCCTGGCCCTCTTTCAAAATTCTTTCAGACAATTTAAAACATGATTAAAAAGTTGGATTAGACCGTTCTAAGGAGATTCCTAACCACAGATGTAAAACAGTTGAATGACAGCTGGATGAATAATTAGTTGATTCTTTGATTTCTCTCTGCCTCCCCCTTGAAGGAGGCCAGAAGTGGCAAGCTCATTATCTGTAGAAACACTAAGAGCTCTTTAAAAAGTGCTGACATATGCATCCGTCCTCAACTCAAACCTCTTTCATGAAGTAATTTAAGTCAAACAGGAGGTTGGGAGTAAGTATAGGGCAAATTTTACAAAAAGACAAAAAAAAAATTACGCTTCCAATGTTAAGCTTTGCACAGACCGAGTTCCCTGTTGTTACGATCAAGGTAGTGTTACTTGTAATATTTTTTTGATTTCTTAATTTCTGACCGTTAATGGATGCTTGATCGCATGTCTCCAACAAGGGCAAAAATTTTGTTGCTTTTGTCACCGTTTTCCTCCTTCACTTCAGCCCTTCGACACTGCTCAGTTTAATTTATGCGACATGTAAACTTAATTGGGATATTTATGTTTTTATTTGTTTTAGCTATATTATAATAGCGCAGCTACCCTGCCTATGCACTGGCAAAACTCTAGTTTCAAATTCACTGAAAGGTATCTAGCTGAGGATATTGCCTTGTGAAGCTCACAGGTGACCCATCTTTCTTTAAACATATTATGTGCAATAATGGGAAAATCAAATTGTGTTTTTTGTGCTACAGCATTCAAAACCACTCAAATTTCCTGATTACCTCTCCTATATACTCCTCATGTGTTTTCAAGCCATGCCATTTTGTTTCTGTTTTTCAGACAAATGCATGGCTCAGTTTTGCCTTGTGAGTCGTTTGTATTGTATGTTATACACTGGTTTATCTCCCTCATTAGGCTTTAAAGACTCTCCTAACTGTACTCTACTATTTTACCCAAAATCTTTCTTTTATTTTATGCCCTGATTTGTTTTGATGCTCTTTGAATTAAGTTATGAATAAAGCTTTTATTGCACAGTACTGTTTCTGTGAAAGAAATGCACTGCATCTGAAGAATGTTTTCTCAGTATCCTCCCACAAAACCAGTTTGTCTGTGGGAGGTTGTCCCTTTATTTCTTCCTTGCACCCAAAAGGTCACAAATTGTCTGTCATCTCATTTATACAGATAACTGAGTACTAGGAACAGAACAGCTGAAACTTCAACATGTTAATCATTTTGAGAGGTGTTCAGGGAGTTGTAGAAATAAATTTATGAACAGTTTACTGTAGAGCTATAGAATAGGAGGGCTTTGGAGGCTGATAAGCCAGTGAACTGGCTCATAAAAGCACTTCAGAAGTGTTTTAGTGGCCCAAACCTTTACCATGAAGGTGGTCGTTTTGTATGTATATAAATAAATAGTTAAGTCTAAGAGGAAAATGCAGATTGATATTCCCTATCAAGTAGTCTATAATGTAAAAAGAAACTCCCAACTTTGTTGGACTATGTAGCATCTTAATAAATTCAATCAATAAAGCCCCAGACGTAACTTGTGATGTCCTTTTTTTTTCCAAAATTAAGTGCAACACCACGCATGGTTAAGGTTGCCTAGCTGGTGACCTCATGAAGTGTTAAGGGTCTTCTTTTTAAGAGTTAAAGATCTGTTAGGGGTGAAGTCATTTAAAGTGCCTCGAGGTGAAATGCCTCATTCTAGAGAAACACCAGAGTTGTTTGTTTGTAGTGTTTTTTTCTCTTCCAGATTTACCACTATTACATCAACAATATCTATAAAAACTTAAAAAAGCATAAAAAGCACATGCATAGTTTCACTGGCTTGGTTCCTGTCACCACTACTTTAAAGAAATACATCACATCAAGTCACCCTGAATGGCTTTGCTTACATCTTGAGAGAAAAAAGAAAGGAAATATATATATACAGGGGTTGGACAATAAAAACTGAAACACCTGTCATTTTAGTGTGGGAGGTTTCATGGCTAAATTGGACCTGTCTGGTGGCCAATCTTCATTAATTGCACATTGCACCAGTAAGAGCAGAGTGTGAAGGTCCAATTAGCAGAGTAAGAGCACAGTTTTGCTCAAAATATTGCAATGCACACAACATTATGGGAGACATACCAGAGTTCAAAAGGGTAATGTCAGCATACCACCAAGAAGGATGAACCACATCCAACAGGATTAACTGTGGACGCAAGTGGAAGCTGTCTAAAAGGCTGTTCGGGTGCTAATCCGGATTGTATCCAAAAAACCTAATACCACGGCTGCCCAAATCACGGCAGAATTAAATGTGCACCTCAACTCTCCTGTTTCCACCAGATCTGTCCGTCGGGAGCTCCACAGGGTCAATATACACGGCCGGGCTGCTATAGCCAAGCCTTTGGTCACTCGTGCCAATGCCAAACGTCGGTTTCAATGGTGCAAGGAGCGCAAATCTTGGGCTGTGGACAATGTAAAACATGTATTGTTCTCTGATGAGTCCACCTTTACTGTTTTCCTTACATCCGGGAAAGTTACGGTATGGAGAAGCCCCAAAGAAGCGTACCACACAGACTGTTGCATGTCCAGAGTGAAGCATGGGGGTGGATCAGTGATGGTTGTGCTAGATGGGCGCGTCACTGCCAAGGATTACCGAACCATTCTGGAGGACCATGTGCATCCAAAGGTTCAAACATTGTATCTTGAAGGCGGTGCCGTGTATCAGGATGACAATGCACCAATACACACAGCAAGACTGATGAAAGATTGGTTTGATGAACATGAAAGTGAAGTTGAACATCTCCTATGGCCTGCACAGTACCCAGATCTAAATATCATTGAGCCACTTTGAGGTATTTTAGAGGAGCGAGTCAGGAAACGTTTTCCTCCACCAGCATCACATAGTGACCTACACCATACTAACAAATTATTGTGGTCTAAAACCAGGTGTTTCAGTTTCATTGTACAACCCTTGTATTTACACAAATCCCCAGATATGCTGAGGTATATGTAGTAGATAGAGACACTGTAACACAGTAATGCTCAGAGCATCATTCTAGAACACTGGCAGACTGTTGTCAGATATGTATTGGTATAATGAAGTACAATCATAAACATTCCATACGTGTGTTAACTTTTTATTGACAAATTCATCCAGTTTAAGCAAAGACTTCATATTTACAGTGTTGGCCCTGCTTCTTTAAGACTTTTGCAGTTCAGGATATCAGCTTCTAGGCAAAATTTTGAATGATGGCAACCCATTCTTGCCTAATCAGTTGCCATCATTCATAATTTTGCCTAGAAGCTGATATCCTGAACTGCAAAAGTCAAACAAACCCAGAAAATGTGATCAACTTCAAGCACTGGCTTGAAGTGTATCACATTTCTGGGTTTGTTTGTCCACCCTCTTTTGAGAATTGACCACAGTTTTGCAATGGGATTGAGATCTGGGGAGTTTCCTGGCCATGGACACAAAATTTCAGTGTTTTGTTCACCAAGCCTCTTGGTTATCACTTTTGCCTTGTGACATGGTGTTCCATCATACTGGAAAAAGCATTGTTCATCTCCAAATTGCTCATGGATCATTGGGAGAAGTTGCTCTTGGTGGGTGTTTTGATACCATTTCTTATTCACTGCAGTGTTCAGGCAAAATTTTGGGTGAACCCACTCACCTGTATGAGAAGCAACCCTGCACAGGAATGGTCTCAGGATGCTTTACTGTTGGCACACCACAGGACTCATGGTAGTGCTAACCTTTTCTTGTTCAGACAATCATTATTCCAAATGTCCCAACAGTCTAAAAGGGGCTTTATTAGAGATTTTTTTACCCCAGTCTTCTGCAGTCTAGTCCCTAATGACTGCATGTGTTTCCTTGGAGGTAACCGAAGAAAAACAGAAGCAAACTTTAAAGCACCAATACTCTTTCAAAGCAGATAGTGTGCTCTTCTAATCAGCATGACAGAGTGATATCAGCTGTCTTGTCCTCATTAACCTATTCTCCTAAGATAACTAGATCATCACTGAAATTATGTTTGCAGGTCATTCTGAAATGCAGTAGGATTTTGTGGATTAGGATTTTTTACGTCACAGAAATGATTTTATAATTAATTACAATTCATCTGATCACTCTTCACAATCTAGGGTTAATACAAATTGCCACCATAAGAACTAAGGCAGCAAACTTGTGAAAACCAAAATTTGTGCCATTCTCAAAACATTTGGCCATGACTGTACACTAGCAAATCTTACTGGCCCCTTGTAGAAATATTTGGTTAGCAGCTGTGCAGTGTTTTAAACATAAACAGGGTTTGAGATGTGCATTCAAAATTTTATCAAAAGTATTTCACAGGATCCCTACTTGTAGCCAAGGGCGTAGGAGCGGGGTTGACATTGCAGGGGACACATTTGCTAATATGAATCATTTGTGGAATTACGGTAAATTGTAAATAAATAAACAAAATACAACATTATCTGTATGTCTGTTTATTTTAGATAAATCCAATTAAAACTCACTTTACAAACTAAACAAGATTCTCCACATTACATGGTACTTCTGTCAGAAAACTTTTAAATTATACATGCAGTGTCTGGATTATATACTTATAGAACCAAAACAATTATTATTTTCTTTGGTTGCATGATGCTGAAATGAAATTACAAAACAATATATGTTACGGTTTTCTGTGTCCAAAAAAAGCAGACTCTGAAACATTACATACTGAAATACTGACAGCACGATGGTGTCATTTTATTTATTCATGATTTTTTTTTATTTTATATATATATATATATATTTTTTTTTTTTTTTTTTTTTTTTATGTATTTAGCGTAGTAGCAGTCTGCAGCAGGAGCGTTTGTAGGCTTAGAGAAAAAAACTACATTTTAAAGTCATTTCGGAATATCAATCCGAAATCAGTGTTGGGAAAACACTGTCACTGGAAAGACACCAACAAATCAACAAGTCATAAAAAAAAAATTAGAAGTTTACAAATGTATTAAGACATTTTATTAAAAGTAAAAAAAAAACTATTATTATATTATTTTTTAATGCATTTAGTGTAGTAGTCTGCAGTTTGGGAAGTGTCCAGAGAGTAATGTAACTTTACGTCTCAGAGTGCTTTCTGACTAAACTTAATATACACGTTAACTAACCCAAACCCTCTTAGTCTGTTACCATAACATAAATAAAGCTTTATTACTTTCATTACTGATCTACCCGACGCGCTAACGAGTCTGTGAGCTCGGGTCTGTGAGAGCTCGAGTCTGAATATGGGATATTTCTGAACAGGCATCTCAACACAAGCCTTAACAAAGTGAAAGACCCAGACAACCTAACAACCGGAGCCAGTTGCTAACAACAAGCACAACGTGTGAATTGCAAAGACTGCCAAAAAGTGCTTTTAAAATAAAACTGTTTTTATATTTTTTTAAATGGTTTAATATTTGGGTTTACCTGTTTCTGATATTGGGTGGAACACGCCCCCCAACCCCAACTCATACGCCAATGAGGCATGCATATGTGCCAGTAGACACAGTGTAAAAATGCTTATAGCAAAATTCATCACACCAGTATTTTGTGGGCCAATACTAAATGAAATGGCTTATCTGGATGGCTGAGCCTGGTTTCTTTCTGAAATCACTCACCTGCAACAATGTACTTACAGTCTGATTTGATGTTAGGTCAGATAGTTATTGAGGGAGCCGAAGGAACAGCTGGACTTTCAGCATAATGGTATCCTTTAGCACTGAACTATTACTATGAAGATATTACTGTATTGACTTCCTACAGAACTATTGCCGATAATAGCATACTTTACCTGGTCAAAGAATTGTGGATGGTTTGAGACTACGCATTACAGAAATTCTATCATGTGTTTTAGGTACACCATGCACATGTCCAAACATCCCCATTGCCATCACTTATAAGTTCACTGCAATGCATGCCCCTTATCACTTATTGCTTTTATTGACTGAAGATTCACATCTGCTGTGTTATGCATGTTGCTGTTTTAGGGCTGCCTAGAGATTTAAGTTCTGACTTCTCTTTTTATTTCATTCTCATACTTTTCATGCTGCTGTCACCCTTGGCATGGTTATCACGTGTAATGTTTCTATTAAAGGTTTTTGTGGTCATGTGGAACCATTCAGTGCTTGTTTATAAGCCTCACAAATCCCAGAAATACTTAATAAAACATTATAAAATAGTATGTTAAAAAATAGTGACAAAACAGCACATTTTATTTATTTATTTTTCAACATTTTGATAGAATTCGATTGTTGAGATGTAAACATGCCAGGTCATGTCAGGTCTTTTTTTAATGGTGGTGATAGAAACTATCAGTCACGATGTCTAACATTTTATTTACTATTGAAAAATGACCAGTGAATCTATATGTGCCATATTTCATGTAATGCTGATATTGGTGAAACCACATTTAAATAAAAAAATTAAACAAACAACAACAAAAACATTTTCTGTTTTTCCTTACAATGCCCAGCATGTACCTCTTTACCATGAGCTTATTGAAATAATACTCTGTAGGCCAGAATTATCATTAAACAATGTCTCAGGCATTAGGTAACATATCTTTAACCATGTAACAAGGTTCATATAGCAAGCATGACCCTCATTCACCTTTTCAGAGGATCCCCTTTTTCCCCTCCCCCTCTTTTTTCCATATCCCAGTCCACTTGTGCTCATCTTGTGACTTTGCCAAGCAGCTGTCAGCAGGTATAAAATGAGAGCAATTGCTGGTATTTTCTGTGCCACTGTAATCTGCTGCCACACAGCAGCCGCCTGCTTCATATGACTCCTTCTGATCTCCTCCCCCCCTGTTCTCTCCACCCCATTCATAAATAACAGCACAAAGTCAGATTTTATCTATCTGTAAATGGAAGGCATGTCAACCAAAAGTGGACATGGCCCGTTGTCAATGTACTGTTATTTAAATAAGGACACCCATTTAACTACAACCATATGAGGAGCAAGAATAATAGAGATGATTACTTACCTTTTGCACCATGAGCAAAAGTAACTTATGATTTAGGTCAATCTCTAAAGACAGCCTAGACTAGGGAGAGGCAGGGATCTATCTGTATATATTAGACAACTTGATGGTCAGTAACAGATCATTCTTGTCTAAGCATCATAAACACTAAGTGACAGGTCTGACAAGCCATATCCTGCTTGTTTGTACAAAATTAGTATTTCTTTAAAAGCTTTGTAGCATCAGGGTTGACTCGTGACAGTGTGTGATTAAATTTAATGATAAAGCCTAAAAGAGCTGATATGATGCTTGACATGAAAGTTTAAAGATGTCTCAATTTTACACAAAAAAACTTTGTGGCAACGATTTGGTAGAGGACTTCTCCTGTTTCAGAGTGATGGGGAGTGATGTTAAAAGCAAATAGCACTAACATGTTTGCTCATTCGTAAACAAGGCTTAAATGTACTTTTTCTGCTTGCTTGATGTGAGGCATGGTTTCTTATTTTACTTTTACATATAGCAGTAGAAATACCACAACATAAGCCTGCAAGCAATCAACAAAATGTGCATCTACCCAGTTAGCTGATTAACCATGTTTTGATTTGCTTGGACATTGCGTGTATTATAGCAAAATGTCTGTTTGTTTGCTTGTTTGAACTGCTTGTTTGAACAGGATTAAAAAATCTAAACCTGAAGCGAAGAGTAATTTGACATGCTGAGATTCTAATTAAGCATACATTATATTAAACCTGGCCTTACTACACCGTAAAACTAGAGATGGACCGATCAGTGTTTTTCAGGCCAATTCCGATCGCCGATCACCTTTCAGCGCGATCGGCCGATAGCCGATACCGATCGAGGGCGGGGCTATTAGACACGGCAGGGCTACATATTATTAGCACAAGCAAGTCATGAAACAAGGTGGATACTGGTTTATTACCATCTTTAACGAGCTCATGTGACGAAGAATAATATTTTTAACTAAATTATAAGTTGGTCTGTGTGTCGCTTAATACAGCTCCGGAAGAGCGACATCTAAAAAATATTTCCTGTTAGGAACGGCAGAGCGTGCATCCAGGTGGAATATTAACTCAAGAATGCCACAGAACGTCTTCTACATCCGAGAAGAGCTGCTTATCAAGAACTATAAACTCAACTACTCTAGCTGTGTTTCTTCAGCTGTCTGGCCGTTTCTGCTGCTGTACTGTTCGTACCAGTCAGAACTGGTCTGCACGGTTCTCTGGGCTGCGCGTGCTAGCTCTGCTGTTTGCAGAGAGACGCTGATTTTACTAATTTCACAAATGTTACAAACTGCCCTGGATGAGTCTGTACATACGGTAACAAACTGCCAGACGGACGGTGTTTTCTTTTCACACATGCGGTGAACGCTTAAACTGTTCTCCTGAGGCCGCTGCTTTAGTCAGTCTGACGAAAACGAAAGTGTGTGTATTTCCACCTAGCGGTTCAGATAGGAATTGCAGGGACCTGGTCGGAGTGGGTTTCAGGCAGGGCTCCTCTCCCTGAATGAAACGCTGACTGTAAATACAGAGATTAGGTTCATTTGTTTAACGCCGTCGATCGGCTCTCGAGATTGGCCGATGGCCGATCACATATTTTGATTACAAATTGGCTGATACCGATACATGACCAATCGATCCTTCCATCTCTATGTAAAACCCAATAAGTTCACTAAATTCAAAAGTTTTGTTGTAACCAATTACCTAAGGAATTCATGTAATATATCATTTTAAAGTACAGTTAACTTAAAAAAAAAAAAAATACTAAATAAAATAGTCGGCACCAAGGATGATGTGTTTGATAACGCTGTGTGACTCTCCAGAACGGCAAAAGCAGTCAGATTACTGCACAACGCTTCTTTTTTTTAAATTACTTGACCAGATTTATTAAATATATGCTGCAGTAGTAGACATGTTTTAGCTGTGCAAACCACCACCACCCACCCCCACACATTTTGGTATTTTTGCAAGTATATCTTAACATAAATGTCACAATTACAATTATTTGAAATCCTGGAATACACATTCAAGCTTGTATAATAAATATAGATTTGTCTTAACTGATATTTACATGTGGCACTGCTTACATTTGAACTCTTGTACATTGTAACTCTTGAACTCTGAGATATCCTCGATTGGAGGTGCACAAAGGAACAAAGTGCATCTTGTGTTGATATAATTTTCCTTCTTGATTGACAAATCAAAATAAATAGTTCATTAAGCACAAGTCTGTTTTAACAATATCATATCCATATAATTCCTTTAAGAAAAATGAAACATGCATTTGGTAATGGCGTGTGACTTGTATTGATAGTGAAAACAGTTCAAAGACTACAGAAATAAAAAGCAATGTCACTTTAGATGGCATTTGGTTAGATTTTTTTTAACTGATTTTTTATTCAACACACATAGTACATAAGACATACAACATGAATGAGATGCCTACTCAGTAATACACATTCTGTTTTGAATTCTTACATATTTTTGAAGGGGGGAGGGGAAAAAAAGAAAAAAAAAAGCCTAAAAAAAGGTGGTGACAAGAGTTCTGGCATTGTCTGTAATAATGGTGACCATCTTTTAACAAACCTGTCTCTTCGAAGCTGTAATCTTGCCGTGATCTGCTCCATAATAAAGATATTTTTTACCCTCTCTCTCCATTGCACTATGTTGGGGGGCTGTGGCTTCAACCAGGAAACCGTTATCATTTTTTTGCTGCTAAGAGCACAATTCTCAATAAGTAAGTCAGATCTTCCTCATACACATTGTCAGGGGGAATACCCAGTATAAAGAGTGCTGGTTCTAATGTGAGATTAATCCTTAAAATCAGTTTAATCTATTTTTGAACGTTCTTCCAAAATACTACGAGTTTTGGGCAATCCCAAAATATATGTGTAAAGTCCCCCACCAATCCACACCCCCTCCAACATTACTGTATTTTGTCGCAAGAGATAGGGCGTTAAAATATCGCATTTTTATTTTCCAATCAAATTCCCTCAATGTTGGACTATTAGTTAATTTATGCCCTGCTTTAAATGTTGCTTCCCATTTTTCATCTGATATTATAATGTTTGCTTCCAACTCCCATTTTTCTTAGATGTCCCTAATATTATCTTTAGATTCATATTGTAGTGCTTTGTACAATTTTGATATTATACCTTTTTTTGTCTCTTCCTCTTTGAATGTCATTAACAATTCCTCAACAATTTAGATGGCAACTTGCAAATATTATCCCATTCTTTATGTTTTTGGAGGTAATGTTTTAACTGTAAGAATTTGTAAAAATCATGTGCTGGTTGCTTAAACTCCTGTGCCAGTTCATATGACTTCATGGTTTGTCCCTTAAACAACTGTGCTATATATATTAATCCTTTATTTAACCAGTTCTTATAAGCCCCATCCATCTTAGATGGTAAAAAATCTGAGTTTGTCGCTATTTTGGTGGCTCTACATATAGAATTTGACAATTAAATTTTTTTCTGCAGTACTGTCCATGTTCTCATAGTTTCCCTGATCCACTCATTACTTATCTTGTGCTTTCGTTGTGCCTTCTCAGTCACAAATGGCAGTGATTCCAAAGCTACCTCTTGAAGAGATCTTTGCTCCATTTCCACCCATATTGAGTCTGTCTCTTTAGTTATCCACATAATAATAGCTCTTAACTGGGCTGCCCAGTAATATTTTTTAAGTTCAATCCTCCATTTTCTTTTGCACAAAGAAGGGTCTTATATTTAATTCTGGCTTCTTTATTTTGCCATAAAAACTTTGATATCATTTTGTCTAATACTTGAAAGGTAGAACTTGGTATTCCAATAGGCAGTGATTGAAACAAAAATAATAATCTTGGCAAAATATTCATTCTTATCGTTTCTATTCTCCCAGTCAAAGTCATAGGTAACATTTCCCATCTTATCAGATC
The DNA here is from genome assembly GCA_021613375.1 of Megaleporinus macrocephalus. NCBI lineage: Eukaryota > Metazoa > Chordata > Actinopteri > Characiformes > Anostomidae > Megaleporinus > Megaleporinus macrocephalus. The sequence continues at coordinate 33,242,920 of CM038704.1, read as the reverse complement.
CTTCTTTATCTCAGTTATTAGTTTCCCATAATTACTTTAAAATAACTTTGACGATAATACCCAGGTATCTAAATCCCTTATTTGTCCATTTAAAATTTACTTTTCTCTCTAATTCTACTGGACAACTGCCTGAAAGCATCATAGCTACTGACTTATTTTCATTTGTCATATATCCTGATATTTCTCCATATTCCTTTAAATTGTCCAACAGGGCTATAATAGATGTTGATGGTTCCCTTATGTAGGTTAGTATATCATCTGCAAATAGAGACAATTTTTTTATGCTCTATACCCCCTTTGTCTGGAATTCCCTTTATGTTTTTATTTAGTCTTATTGAACTATTGAACCGCCAACGGTTCAATAGTTATAGCAAATAGTAACGGACTTAAACAATCTCCTTGTCTGACTCCTCTTTTGAGTAAAAAAAAATCTGAGCAACAACCATTAACTCTAATCTGATCTTGGGTTTTTATATATTACCTTTACCCAATCTATAAAGGTTGGATGAAACCCAAAAACCTCCAAAGTATGGTATAAAAAGCTACATTTTACCCGATCAAATGCCTTTTGTGCATCCAAACTTAGCATCATAGTAGGCTGGTGATTATTTTTAGTGCATGATATAATGTTTAGTGTTCTTCTGATATTGTTAGCACCTTGTCTCCCTGGAATAAAACCTGTTTGATCTGTTTTAATTATTTTGGTTATATGTTTCTGCATTCTTTGTGTCAATATGTTTGTTAATATTTTTAAATCATTACAGAGTAAACTAACAGGTCTGTATCCTTCACAGGAGATTGGATCTTTGCCCTCCTTATATATTACTGATATTATGGCTTCCGACCAAGTCTTTGGTGGATTGCTTAAAGACAAAACGTAATTAAAGACTTTAGCTAATACCGGTGTGATCTCTTCTGCAAAACATTTATAAAACTCGACTGGAAATCCATCTGTGCCAGGGGATTGAGTGTTTATAGTATCCGAAATTTCCTGTAATGAAATTGGCTGTATCATTTCAGTCGCCTCTTGTATCGATAATGATGGCAAGTTTAATCTTTTAAGGAATGCCTGTGTTTTTTTTTTCTATGAGATTATCTTCTGAATCATTATATAAATTTTTATAATACTCAATAGCAAATGCTTCTGCTACATCTGTTGGTTTTATCATAATTTGTTTGGAATTAGGGTGTCTGATTTTTGAAATTATCCTACTTGTCTCAGCCTTTCGAAGTTGGAATGCTAATAATCGACTTGCCCGGTTGCCCAACTCATAGTATCTTTGACTTGTAAAGCGTAGGGCCCCTTCATCTTTATACGTCAGGAGTTCCTCCAATTTACGCCTGATTTTTTCAATTCAAGAAATATGCAGTTGTCTGGGTTTTTTTATGTTCCGTCTCTAACTCTAACTCTAATTTTACTCTCTAACTCTCGTTGTTGTTTTAATCTGGCTTTTTTTAGTCTAGATGTTATTTCTATTATTTTGCCTCTTATAACTGCTTTTCCCCCCTCCCATAAAATTTATGGTGATACTTCATTGTCATTTAATTGAAAGTATTCCCTAAAGCTTTGTTTTATTTCCTTAACCACACTCTCATCTGATAGGATTGATACATTAACTCTCCAATATTTATAAAACAAGTCTTTGCCTATCTCTACCGTTAATAAAACAGGGGCATGAACACTTATAGTTATACTTTCAATATTACAATTCAATACCTTATGTTCATGTTGCTGAGAGACACAGAAGAAATCTATTCTGGAATAACTATCATGTGGGTTTGAGTAAAAGGTAAAATCCTTTCCTTTAGGGTTTCTATTTCTCCATGGATCTATGAGGCCTAATTCTTTAATCATGCTATTTAAAACTTTTGATTTTTTTTTGTAGGTGGACCCTGTTCTGGTGGTAACCTATCTAATTTACCATTCTGTACCACATTAAAATCCCCTCCCATTATTACCATCCCTTTTCCATGACTTGTAATTAGATTAGCAATGTTTTTAAGGAAAGTGTCTTTTTCCTCATTTGGGAAATACACATTTAGAATGGAGCCAATTACCATTACATATCTTCCCATATTGTCCTTTATCACTTTCTCTACAGAGAATGGTAAAAATTTATTTATTAATATGGCTACACCTCTTTTCTTGCCATAAGAAGCCTGATATACTTGGTTGACCCAATCTCTGTTTAATTTTCACCCTCAACCAAATGTGTTTCCTGCAATTTCAGTTGGCTTAGAACCTTCTTACTTTTAACTGGGTGATTTAAGCCGTGAACATTATAGGTTACAAGATTTAACCTATTCATCTAATTTTTCATTTAACTCTATCTAACTCTGTACCTCATAACAGTTACACAAAACAAAAACACAGTAAAAACAATACACAACAAGCATCTCGTTCAGAACTATTATACAATGACAACAATGTGACTCTCAAAAGTGCAACCTCCAGATGTGGCGAATTCTCCCTGTGGAAATAATGCTATATGCATCTGCAACTTACCTGCTGTTATGTAAAGTTGCCTCATACTCTAACTGAGTATCTCTTTTACTCCATATAACCAATATTTCTGTTGATTTTATAGATAGTATTCTTCAAACCAGCCCTATTTAAATGCAGATTGTGTCTTTTTAGGCAGATATTGATTGTTCAAATATTTTTTAGTTTAGTTTTTTTCAGGGCCCCCCTTTTTTCCCCATTTGTTTATTTACTCTAATTCTTTCCCTGTACCTTTCCAAAACCACCACATGTCTAAACTCCCTAAATGGTGCCCTGTGAGTCCCCCTCTGTGGTGTGCGTCTGTTTTTTTCTCTTTCCTGTCACTGTGGTCCAACTGCCTTGGACAAGTTTCTTGTGAAGCCTTTGTGTCTCATCCTCATCAACAAAGATCCCCATGTCTCTCAGCATTGGCGCAGCATCCGTTACAGTGGTGAAAGTCCTAGTCTCTGATTCCAGAAATACCTTCAGCTGTGCAGGGTATGGGGACTGTGCCTTCACGTTTTTCTCCTTTAGCTGTTTAATTACGTCCCGCACCTGTTTCCTCTTTCTTTGCACCTCAGACGTGTAATCTTGATTGAAGTAGATGGTCCAGCCTTCGTAAGTAATCCTTTGTTTCCATGCTTGCTGTATTATGCGGTCTTTCACCCGACAATCTAAGAAACGAACAATGATTGCTCGCGGAGGGGCGTTTTCTTTCGGTTTAGGAATCAGTGAGCGATGTGCCCTTTCAATGCGTACATTTGCAATGATGAGCGAAGTGAAGTTACTCACAAATCCAATGGTGTCGTTTTTCTCGGATCCCTCGGGTATGCCATGTATCCGTATGTTGTTACGTCTCAATCGAGACTCCAAGTCGTCGCACTTTGCAGCTAACTTTGCCTCTTGTTGGAGCAGAAAGGCAACCGATTTCTCTAGCCTCGCTGCTCTGTCCTCCGTGTTTCCCAGTCTTTCCTCCATATTTACTGTCCGTTGCTCCAGGAGGGTAGTTCTTTCTACAAGTTCTTTCATGTTTGCCTCTAGTCTTGACAGTGCATTTTTGTTGTCATTAGCTGCTTCTGTGTGTTCTTGTCTTAGCTTTCAAAGCTCCACCAGTACCATCGACTCTTGTTCGCCACTCGCGAGCGCCTTCCCCGCCGTAGTTTCTTTCTCCGCGTTGGTACCGCAATCAACCGTGTTTTCCTTTTTATTAGCCCTTCCTTTTCTCTCCATGTCTTTTTGTTAGATTTCTATATCAAAATTTTTTGAGCTTGTCTCTGTTTCTGCCTTTATTATTGGTTCAAAGGGTTAGTTTTAATTGGTTTCGCAGGAGCAATTTCCACCCTGTCTCCTACAGCATGGTGCCACCGGAAGTCGGCATTTGGTTAGATTTGAGCTGCTATACTCTGAAATGTCTGGAGAAAACGTTATCAGTATAATGATGTTGGCAAAGTACATCACCAACATACCTGGCGATCATAAGTCCCAAGTATCTCTCTTGTCTTTCTGCCTCAACAAAGCGATCAGTCATGGTTGTGCGTAGGTCGAACTCTGAGTAGAACTGGTTCTGTAAATTCATATCGGTTATGCGGTGGAATTCTGTAAACACCTACAGACACACAAATATGTATCAAATAATTAATTAAACAATCTGTACCCTGGAAATATAGATTGTGTAAGCAGAAATGCAAGATATTTTCTTTTTCAAAATTCAACTCAAAACATACCTTTGGTGATGTTACAAGAAACTACTGGCATATAATCCTGCAAAAAAGATTGTTTTTTCAAAAAATTAAAAATCAATCAAATGTTTGGGGTGAAAACAATTTCCTAAATTTGATGCTGATATTTTATTTAAATACAAACTTCAACTAAAGTGATGTTTAATGTTTACATTAAAGTGAACAAACAAGAACAAACACAGAATTTGTTGTGAAGAATTAACTGGTTCTCCAAACAGATGTGAAATTCTCTACCCATATGAACCAAGAACAAAGAAAGTTCAAAGTTTTGCATTATGCTGATTTGCTAAATAAACAAGAAATGTATTCATTTTAATATTTTAATTTTAAAATACCACTGGAGTCACACTGTAGTTGTTTCTGTCGCTGTGCATTAACTACACAGGATTCAAGCTCGTCTGTTTATTGCCAGTTAAGTAATAAAGGAAGAAAAATAAAGCAATGTCCCCTTCTGGCCTTTCCCAACAATCTAGTTTTACTTAACGGTCCTTCAATTCTGTTAGCACTAGCTACCGCTACCGTGGCTGCCAACAGATCAAGTCAAGTCAAGTCAAGTGGGTTTTATTGTCATTTCAACTACATACAGAGTACACAGTGAAACGAAACAACGTTCCTCCAGGACCATGGTGCAACATCGACAGTGCATACAAGACACAAGTGCAACACGAACAAACAAGTGCGGACAGACAACACAACACAGTACAGACAGAGAATAATAAATAATTGCCGGTAGTGTGCAAATTGTGCAATGTGTAATAAATAGAGTCCAGTGAGGTAGTAAAGTTATTAGTGCAATGCTTTGTGCAAAAATACTTCCCCTTTTTTATCTGGGGTAAATGGTTGGAGAGAGAGAGAGTGTACATGTACCAGAAAAGATCAATCAATCAATCAATCAACCTTTATTTAATCTCGGAAATACATTGAGGGATGACCCTCATTTTCAATGCAGCCGAGCATATACAGTTAAAGGGATTGAAAACAAAATGAGCAAAAATAATAAATTAAATACCAATTTTAAATAAACATTTAATATAGATGCATTAAAAATACAATGTAAAAAATGTTAGAAAATTATTATAAAAGAATATAAAAGAATAAAATAAACATATTACATACACCAAGATAATAAAAAGTTGAAATGCTAATAAAAAATACTCAATAAAACAATCACGATAAAAAAATGGATAATTATAATAATAAAAATAATACAAATAATAAATAAATAAATAAAAAGATAGTAATAATAAAAAAAAATAACTAAAATAAAAGTAAAATAAAACAAACGTAAAAAACAAAATTAAATAAAAATAAAAATTAAATAAATAATAATAATAATAATAATAATAATAATAATAATAATAATAATAATAAGATAATAAAATCCTAGTAGATTTATTCATTTAAAACAGTCACAGGCTTTCTGATGGTGATTAGAAACTAAAAGTTTAAAATGGTTTAGTGATCCCAGCGAGCTGAGCTTCAGAGTTTCCTGGAGAGAGTTCCAGCTCGCTGGTGCACTGTAGCTAAAAGCAGATTTTCCCAGTTCACTAAAAACTCTCGGTACCTGACAGGTGATCCAGCCACTAGAGCGAGTCTGATAATTATTGTTATTTATTGAAATCAGAGAAGAGATGTAAGCTGGCAAATGGCCGGAGAGTGATTTATAGATAAAAATAAGCCAATGAGCTTCTCTTCGTGCAGCTAGTGAGGACCAACCAACTCTATCATAGAGTCTGCAGTGGTGAGTACTGTAAGGGTCTCCAGTTATAAATCTCAGAGCAGAGTGATAGATTGAATCTAGCGGTTTGAGGGCACTGGCGGACGCTTTATTATAAATTACATCGCCGTAGTCCAGGACTGCAAGTATGGTTGCCTCCACTATTCTTTTCCTAGCGTACGTGGGTAGACAGGATTTATTCCGATAAAGGAGTCCGAGCTTCTGTCTGCACTTAATGGCGAGTTTGCTTATATGGGATTTAAAGGAGAGTTTTTCATCCAGCCAGATGCCAAGGTATTTATATTCGCTGACTCGCTCGATGCTGGATCCTGTCAGGGTATTAATATTTATGGAATCTAAAACACTATCTGAAAATCTGGAAAACAACATGAATTTGGTTTTATTAGCATTTAAAACCAACTTAAGTTTATATAGAGCAGTCTGTAAAGAGTTAAAAGAATGTTGGAGTTTATCTAGTGCAGCGTGAGCTGAATCTGCTGAGCAGTATAAGATTGAATCATCTGCATAAAGGTGTAATTTGGAGTCTAAGGTAGAGACAGCAAGTTCATTGATAAAAATATTAAATAAAACTGGGCCCAGGATTGAGCCCTGAGGAACCCCTTTCGTTATAGGCTGTAGGTCTGATTTATGGTAACCGAGAGACACACATTGCTTCCTACCAGAAAGGTAATCCTGGGCCCACAGAACTGAATTACTGCTAAAACCAATCTTATGTAAGGAACCTAGTAATAAATCATGATCAACAGTATCAAAGGCTTTTGTGAGATCAATAAAAATGGCAGCACAGAACTTTTTCCTGTCTAAGGCCAAATAAAGATCATTTAAAACCAGCATGGTGGCAGAGATGGTGCTGTGTCTTTCTCTGAAACCAGACTGATACGTGGACAGGACTGAGTTTTCATACAGAAAAGATTTAAGCTGGTTATTTACTAAGGATTCTAAAATTTTGGATAAACAAGAAAGTTTTGAGATTGGTCTATAATTATTTAAATCTGTCGCATCTCCTCCTTTATGCAGAGGAATAACATGTGCTGTTTTCCAGATACTGGGAATTCTGCAGGATAAAATAGAAAGATTAAAAATATATGTAACATGTTCTAAAATAACTGGGGTTGCCAGACGCAGAAGGTTGGGGTCCAGACCGTCCTCACCTTTTGTTTTTCGAGGATTAATAGAAGAAAGGGCATTAGCTACAATGTATGGGGAACAGGTCTGGAGTGTGAAGATATCCTGATTCTGGGAAGCAGTAGTGGTGATGGTAGGCTGATCTATGGGCAGGTTTATGTCAATGTTTTTAAATATCTGACCAGCTGCAGCAAAGTGTGCATTAAAAGCTTGGCATAATTCTTGCTGGCCAGAGATCAAATTATTATCAACTAGAATTTTCGTTGTGGGTTGTTGAGGATTGTTCTTGAGGAGGTTTACTGCTTTCCAGAAATCCTGTGGGTTTGAGGAATTAGAAATTCGGCTGAGGAAATAATCTGATTTGGCTTTTCTGATTGCAGAGGTGCATCTGTTTCTCAATTGTCTGAATGCAAGCCATTTCTCACGTTCACCTGTGCGTCTGGCAATAGACCAGGCTTTATTTCTTGACAGTAGCAGTGAGGAAATTTCGCCTGTAAACCAGGGGCTAGATCTATCTCTTATTCGCAGCTTTTTGTACGGAGCATGTTTATTTGCTACAGAGAGGAATGATTTCCTGAAATGTTCTAGTGCTACATCCACATCTGAACTGTTAAAAGTTAAATGAATTTTGCTCACTGCTAAGTCAGAAAGAAAAGCCTGTTCATTAAAATTTTTAAAATGTCTTCTAAACACCATCCGAGAGCCTGTTTGTATCTTTGAACTGTTTCTAATGCACCCAATCGGACAATGATCGCTAAATCCAAGTTCAAAAACTCCAGAGGCAATGATTTTATCTGTTCTATTCGAAAAAATTAAGTCAATCAGGGTGGATTTGGAAGGGTCCTTTAAGTTTGGCCGAGTTGACTCAGTGATTAGCTGTGTAAGGATGAGATTCCCACAAACTTCTTTTAGGTGATTGGATGCATTAGAAAGCCAGTTCAGGTTAAAATCCCCTAGGACCAGCATTTCTGATGTTGTATAGTGAGATAAAAGCTCTGCTAATTCATCTGTTGCAGAGGATGGAGCAGAAGGAGGCCTGTAGATCCCTACTAAGACAAAGGAGTCATTTTTTCTTGGGGATACCTTTAGAGCTAAAAACTCAAAACACTTTTCTTTAGAGATGGCCTTTAAAATTTCAACTTCAATAGTAGATTTTATAAAAGCCGCTACTCCACCTCCTCGTGATATTCTGTCTATTCTGTATAATGTGAAATTCTGTAGAGCTACATCTGCGTCACTTACTGGTTGCCTGAGCCAGGTTTCTGTCAGGATTAAAATATCAGGATCAGTCTGAGCACTTAAAATTTTCAATTGATCCAGTTTATGTTTCTGATGTAGGCTTCTAATATTTAAATGAAGAATTCCAAGACCCTTTCTAAGTTTAAAACTATTAAGATCGTTAAAAGGGTCTATGGGGGATTTAATAAGGGGACATAATGTAAGTGGAGACGGCTCTATGTATATTAAGTTGTTTGTATTAATAAAACTGTTAGAATGACTTTTATCTTTCTTATGTTTTTGTACAATGCTGGTCCTAGGTTTATACACAGTGACTATTGGAAAAACTAAATTAGTACTATCATTTTTAGGCAGTCAACTAAGGTTAGAAACAGAGTAAAATATGTTATGCCCTAAAATCTGTGAGCCGAGCCTGCTTGGATGAATTCCGTCAGGTCTATAGAAAGAGGGTCGGTTCCAAAACAGGTCAAAATTGGCTATAAAAGCCAGACCAGAGGAGAGGCAGGTCTTCTGTAGCCAGGTATGAAGGTTTAAAATACGACTAAAAAACCCTGACCCTCTCCCCAGTGGTGGGATTGGGCCGGAAATAAAAACTGATTTCCCACAGTCCCTAATGGAAGCCAACAAGTCTGTAAAGTCTCTTTTTAACAGTTCTGTGCTTTGATCTTTGGTGTCATTACATCCGACATGAATTATTATTTTCTGTACAGAATTAAATCTCTGAAGGAGAGCAGGAAGCTGTTGTGCAATGTCTTTAACTTTAGCGCCAGAAACTGAGTGTACCACGGCTGTGTGGTGTTTGAGAAATCTTGTGATAGAGTCACCTACTATCAGAGTTGTTGGTGGAGTGTGCTGGTCTGGTCGTCTGAGTCCATATCGAGACGCTCGGTGCTGGTCAGACCGTGGCCCAGCAGCCCGCGCTGGTTTGCGAGTAGGCCATGCAGCATTGTCCGGAGGTGAGGTGCTCTGTCCCCGTTGCATGGTCGAGATTGGCAGCGGGGCCTGCATGGGCCGCTGCGCGTCGTTCGCCGGCGGTGAGTAGGCCATTGAGGGTGTCCCGCGGAAGGCCTGCGGCTGAGAACGGTGTTTCCGTTGTTCGGCCGTGTCCGGCTGTGGGGCTTGTCGGGGCGGTTTTGATGTGTGGTGGCGGATCCGCTGCTCCGAAGCCTTCCATGGTGGGTTCGGTGTAACGTGAACTGCTGGAGGGCTCACTCGAGTGGGCAGAGAGTAAACAGGAGAGGAAGGGATGAGAACATCCTCCAGCTCCTCCAGCACAGAGAACCTGTTATTCAGCGGGAGTTTGTGTTGAACTGTGTGGCGAGCGGACCGCCTTCCACCGCGCAAGCACCCAACAGTAGCGGACCACGGTTCCATCAGCCGCGGCGTGGAGCAGCTCACCTCCCTCCCTTTGGGTTTGGCTCCCAGCAGAGGCCAGGGATCCTCATCATGGTCCGTCGCAGCAGCTGCTTGGATGACACTGCTTTCCAGCCCGGTGGTAATTGCCTGCGTCGATGCCAGCATGGAGTCCAGCAGAACCTCGTCTTCTTTTATTTGATATAGTACAGAGATTCGCCCTTCCAACTCCACAATCTTTTGGCTTAGCAGTGAGC